>PVIA01004782.1:0-129638 GCA_004024845.1 Tonatia bakeri | reverse complement strand
TACCCCCTTTAGTTCATGTCCATGTGTCATAAGTTCTTTAGTGTCTACATTTCCCATACTATTCTTGCCCTCCCTGTCTATTTTCTACCTATTGTCTATGCTACTTATTCTCTATATCTTTTCCCCATCTCTCTTCCTCCTACTTCCCTGTTGCTAACCCTCCATTTGATGACTTTTTTTTTTTACTGTTCATATTTTTAATCTTCTTTTTCTTACATAAGTCCCTTTAACATTTCATATAATAAGGGCTTGGTGATGATGAACCCCTTTAACTTGATCTTATCTGAGAAGCACTTTATCTGCCCTTCCATTCTAAATTAAAGATTTGCTGGATAGAGCAATCTGGGAGCAATCTTGCCTTTCATGAGTTGGAATACTTCTTGCCAGCCCCTTCTAGCCTGTAAGGTCTCTTTTGAGAAATCAACTGACAGTCTGATGGGAACTCCTTTGTAGGTTACTGTTTCCTTGTCTCTTGCTGCTTCTAGGATTCTCTCCTTTATTTTTACCTTGGCTAATGTAATTATGATGTGCCTTGGCGTGTTCCTCCTTGGGTCCAACCTCTTTGGGACTCTCTGAGCTTCCTGGACTTCCTGGAAGTCTATTTCCCTTGCCAGATTGGGGAAGTTCTACTATATTATCTGTTCAAATATGTTTTCAATTTGTTGCTCTTCCCCTTCTGGTACCCCTATAATTCGGATGTCGGAACACTTAAAGATGTCCTGGGGGTTCCTAAGCTTATCCTCATTTTTTTGAATTCTTGTTTCTTCATTCTTCTCTGTTTGGTTGTTCCTTTCTTCCTTCTGGTCCACTCCATTGATTTGAGTCCCAGTTTTCTTCCCATCACTCTTGGTTGCCTGTGCATTTTCCTTCATTTCTCTTATCATAGCCTGCATTTGTTCATCTAATTTATGTCCAAAGTCAACCAATTCCGTGAGCTTCCTGATCACCAGTGCTTTGAACTGTGCATCTGATAGGTTGGGTATCTCTCGGTCACTTAAAAAAAATTGGCTCTGGGGCTTTTAATTCTGTTTGAGCCATCTTTTTTATTTTTTATTTTCCTTTGATCTGGTTGCAGCTGTTACGTAAGGGTGGCGGAGTCTTAGGTGTTCACCAGGGCAGGGCACCCCAGTTGCTGGGTTATGACGTTGTATGTGGGGACGGGGTCTGAGAGGAAAGAATGACACCTGCTCCACTCTCTCTAGGACTTCTGTCCCCTCCATGGCCTCCCACAAGCAAATCGGGCCCTTCCTCTGCTGGCTCCCGGTCAGGTGGGCTTGTGTACTTTCTTGGACTCTGAGGGTTTCCCCGAGAAATCTCCTGTGAGGCTGAGAGAATCTCCCGGCCTCAGCTCCCACAGGTGTTTTCAGTCGGTGCTCTGAGGCTTTGTTTCCCGGCACTCGGGCCTTAGGTTGCGTGGTCTGTGTCACTGCCCGTTTTCACCTAGTCTGTCTGCTCGCGCATGTGTAGCTGCGGCCAGCCAGCTGCCCTGCGCCCCTCATGGGTCTGCTCGTTGCCTCCCGCGCCCAGGGTCTGCCACCGGTCTGCCAACCATCATCTGTGCCCTGCACGCCCGCATCTGCCAGCCACCGCTCTTTCCTGCTGGGACCCCTCGACCCCTCTCTGTAGGCCTTCGACTCCGCCCCTCCTTACCGGTCTGGATGTATGGTAGTCAGACTTCCGTTCAGTTTATTTCTCTCTGTTCTGGTTGTTTCTTGTTTCTCAATTTTTGTTGTCCTTAGTTTTGGTTGCACGAGGAGGCACAGTGCGACAACCTATGCCTCCATCTTGGCCGGAACTTTACTGCATATCTTTAAAGTAACTTCCTACAATCTATGCTAAACCTTCCAAGGACCAGTGTAACCAGTTCATCTACTTTTTCCTTTGCATTTGCAAATATCCTTCTTCTGTGATGTGATTACTGGTGTCCTCTCCTTTGCTTTCTGTAAAAGGTAACCACCTAAAGTGAACCTCTGCATAGTAAATGAGGACCATCATGTAATGTGCCCAGAAAAGCAACAAAAGCTTGTCAAGGCAAAGGTCGGGGCACTGTCTTCTTGAGAGAGTGGCTTGGCCACTCTGAGGCACTCTCCCCTTGAGAGTGTGGCCATGCCGTCCCTTTTCCTTCACAGGACTCAGTAGTCTTTGTGAATTTGTTGTGTCTCATCCACAATGTCGCAGATCCCACGAGCCAAGGTCCGCATCAATATGTGTGTATGGAAAAGGAAATATAGCATGTGCATATATTTGTAACTATAGAAATGACCTGTGAAAAGACACACAAGAACTAGCACTATTAACAACCTTTGGAGATGAAAATTTGGTGGCTGGGAACAGGAAAAAAAGACAAACTTCTTTTTTTTTTTAAGATTTTATTTATTTATTTATTTATTTTTAGAGAGGGAAGGGAGGGAGAAAGAGAGAGAGAGAGAAACATCAATGTGCAGTTGCTGGGGGTTGTGGCCTGCAACCCAGGCATGTGCCCTGACTGGGAATCGAACCTGCAATGCTTTGGTTTGCAGCCCGTGCTCAATCCACTGAGCTACGCCAGCCAGGGCAACAAACTTCTTATTGTATGTCCTTTTAATTTTTACTAAGTAAATAATTTGCCTATCAGTCCTGAGTGATGGTTGTTCCAGATTTTAGTTGCAATTTTGATGTGGTTGTGTGAAGAGGTGAGCCATGTCTGTCTACACTACTATCTTGACTGGCTGTCTTGATTTTTTTTTTAATCTTCACCTGAGAATATTTTTATTAATTCTAAAGAGAGGGGAAGAGTGAAAGAAAAAGGGAAACATCAGTGTGACAGAGAAATATCAATCAGTTGCTTCCCACATGCACCCCAACCTGGGATTGAACCTGCAACCTGAGTATGTGTACTAACTGGGAATCGAATCAGCAACCTTTTGGTGTACAGGATGATGCTACAACCAACTGAGCCACCTGGCCAGGTCTGGACAATTAGTTTTTTGAGAAATGCAGTTTAGTTGAGAAAATACAATCTTTTCAATGAATAATGCTAGAACAATTAATATTCATTTGAAGAAAATACAAACAAAACCACAAATACATATACATGAAAGAACTTTAATGTATACCGCATGCCATATAGAAAAATAAACTTGAATTGAATTATATTCCTAAATGCAAATCCAAAACTGTAACTCCTGGTTTCTAGAATTTCTAGAAGAAAATATGGGGGAAAATCTTTGTAACCTTGGATTAGGTAAAGATTTTTTAGATATGACATCAGAAATGCTCTGTAAAAGAATAAATCAATAATTTGAATTTCATGAAAAGTAAGCCCTGCTTTTCAAAATGCCACTATTAAGACACTGAAAAGATGAGTCACAGACTGAGCATATATTTGATAAAGGAGTCGCATAGAAAGATTTTTTTTCTCGCTGCTCCTAGGTTAGAGGTATTCACCCATGTCTTCTTCCAGTTCTTGTATGTTTCATTTTTATATTTAGATTTCTGACCCATTTGAAATATCCTGAATAATATGAGAAACAGACCCAATATTACATTTTTCCAAATAGCTATGCAGTTGTCCAAAATCTATTTGTTAAGAAATTCAACCCCCCTCCATTGAATTCCCTACCTTTATAATAAATTTAAAATTCCAAATATACATGATTCTATTTCTGGCTCTCTATTCTATCTAATTGTGCGTCTATCCATGCACCAATACCACACTTTTTTAAAAAAGATTTTATTTGTTTTTAGAGAGGGCGGGGAAGGAAGGAGAAAGAGAGGTAGAGAAACATCAATGTGTGGTTGCTTCTTGCAGCACCCCCCACCAGGGACCTGGCCTGCAACTCAGGTATGTGCCCTGACTGGGAATTGAACCTGTGACCCTTTGGTTCACAGGCCAGAACTCAATCCACTGAGCTACACCACCCAGGGTCACACTTTTTTAATTATATAGGCTTTATAATACTATAATGCCAAGGGGTGTCTAGCTTTCTGCTCCACATGACTCTTAAAAAATTATCTGGGTTTTCCCGGATATTCTTGTTTGTTTGTTTGGTCATTTTCCATATGAACTTTATAATCATTTTGTTTAATTCCAGAAAGGTAACCTGTTGGTGTTTTTTGTAAGGTCATGTTAAATTTACAAATTAACTTAGAGAGAGTTGACATCAAGATGTTGACTTATGCTGTCCAAAAACAAGACTTGCTTTTCCATTTTTATGTTAACTTCCTTCTCTTTCAGTAATATTTTAAAATTTTCTTCATATACATTTGCATATTTCTGTATTGCCTAAGCATTTTATCTTCTTGGTTGCTATTTTAAATAGAGTCTTTTCTCCCATTATGTTTCCCAGTTTGTCATTATTTGAACATGGATAGGTTACTTATTTCTCTTTGTTGATTTTATAACCTGTTACTTTACTAAATTTTATTATTTATAGTAGTTTTCTCATTGATTGTCTTGGATTTTTCAGATATATAATACAATCATATCATCTACTAAAAGAAATATTTTTATCTCAACCTTTTAAATTAATATTTTGATACCATGTCAAGTGTAGTGGCATTCTTGCCTCAGTCCTGACTAGCAAGAATATGTCTAGTGTTTCCTCATTTAAAAAACTGGCTTTTACACACACACATCCCTTTTAATCATGTCAAGGAAATATCCACTGATTCCTACATTATTGAAATTTTAAATCAGAAATGAATGTGAATTATGACAAATGCTTTATTGGCACTTGTGAAGATGATGTGATATTTATTTTTAGAAATGTTACTATAATAAATTACATTAATGCATTTTATATCCTTGAACCATCTTTTCATTCCTATAATGAACATCACTTGGTCATAATGTGTACTTTAAAATATCTGTTATTGGATTCTATATGTTAATACCTTATTTAATATTTTTGCTTCAATATTCACAAGCGAGACTGTTCTGTAGTTTTCTTTTAGGTGTGTGTATAGTCTTTACTGTTTTTAAATGTCAATGTTAAGTTCATTTCATAAAATACTTTGGAAAGTTTCCTCCTTTTTCTATGGCCCAGAATATTCAATAAAATTAAGGTTACATTTACAAAAACCATTTATGCTATGGTTTGAGTTGTAAGCTGAGATAATCACTTTTTAATGAAACTGCATTTTTATTGAAAGAACAATTAACTATAGCTATTCAGACTTGGGTATTTGATAGATGTTTTCTCAAAAATAAACAAAATGAGATTGTCATGTCAAAGAAAACAAGGAATACTATTTGTTAATCATAAAATTCAAGATTTAAGATGAAAATTAGAATTTGGGTTTAAAAAATATGTTTTGAATACATTGAGTCACATATTCCCCATCCCATGGCTCAGAATTCTGTTCTCCCCCAAACAGGGCTCCAGCCTTGGCATTAACAGATCTGTTAGTGCTGAGAATTTAACTTTGTCTGGAGGTCTGCTTCTTTTACAATTTTATGCTAGGCCCGGTCTTCAGTTTTTTTCTACCTTTCTGATGCAGGAGATGAGTCTCTTCATAAGTTGTGAGGAGGACAAAAATAAAATTTAGAAAAAGGAAAGTTAGAATTTTGAAAACCTTGTACTGTAGCTGTGAGCCCGACAGCTAGCTTCTCAATACTCAAAAACTTTCCTGGTGAGATAGGTAGTGATATTAATAAAAGTGATTTTTAAGTACTGTATGTGTCAATGTGCATAACTCAGTGAACCAATATTTTCCAAATGACCAGTATGGTTCACATGTAAGTAAGATGTTACATATTTATTGATCAGAATTCCATATTGCAACTAGCTTTTAACAAACTCCCGTTTCCTGAATTTTGGAATTTTGGTACAGTACCAAAGGAATATGTTCACAATGATCTGAGTAGCTATTAAAATACTAATTCCTTTTCTAACTACATATTTTGGTGAGTCCAGATTTTTTTCACACACTTCAACCAAAACAGCATACTGCAACAGGGTCAGCGCAGAAGTAGATGTGTGAATCCAGGTGATTTCTATTAAGTCAGGTAGTAAGAGATTATAAAACTGTAAAACAATGCCACGCTTCTCACTAAATTGATCTTATTTTGGAAAACATAGTTGTTTTCCATAGTTCATATTACTATTTAATGGGTTTATCATTATTTTCAAATGAATTAATAAATATTTTTAAATCACTCAGTTTTAATTGTTAATATGGTAAATATTGATAGATACAATCCATATAAACAAAAGATCTTTGAGGAGGGGGGCCCTCAATAATTTTTAAAATGTAAAGGAGTTCTGAGACCAAAAAGTTTGAGAGCCACTACTTAGTGGCCTTTATACCTGAAGGGTATGAAATATACAGTATAAGGAGAAATAAAATTCTTGGATCATATATATTTTTTTAATCTTAAAAATGCTCTTTCATCGTTTCTAGCATAAAATGCTGCTGTAGAGAAGTTTCATGCCAACCTAATTTATTTTTTCTTGGAAGTAAATAGTACCTTTTGCTGGATGCTCAAAGAGTTTTTTTTGGTTTTGACTATCCTGGGTCAGTTTTCTCCAATAGACAATATGCCTTTTTAATTTATAGATTTATATCTTATTTTCTTTCACGAAAAGCTTTGCAAAATTTTATTTCAAATGTTTGTTCTGATACATCACTCTGGTTTTCCTCGGGGTAATAAATATTTCTGTATATATGTTTGTAAAATATCTTGGTTGTTTTCTATACTCATCACTTTCTCTTAAAACTTTCTATTTTTCTTTTTTAATCTTTCAATCTGTAACTGTGTTTTCTTCCAGTTCTTTTCTGAAAAATGTTTAATAATTTCTTCCTGAGATTTCTTAGTTTTTACCTGATTGTTCTCTATCTACACCACTTTTTAGCTTTTCTAATTCTGATTTGTGCTGTTCTTTCAAAGCATCTATTATCACCTACTTCACTTGAAAACATTAGTATGAAGTTTGCATCTGCTTTGTGACCACAATTTTCTAGCATGTTATTGTCTACTGGAACATTATGAGGCTTACTGTATTTTCACCTCGTCGTTTCCACAGTAACATGTATACAATTAGTTCATATTCCTTATTTGTTCCCGATCTTAAATGAGTTAGAAATCCAGGGACAACTACACAGAACCTGCGTCTACCAAGTCGAAGAAACCCCGCCCCTGCCCCGCCCAGGCCCCGCCCAGGTACTCAAACGCCGTGCCCTTGCCCCGCCCATGCGCGCTGGCAGTCGCGGGCCACGCCCAGCCTCTTGCCTCTCCCTCCTACGAGGCTCGCTGTAAATTTTCCCGCCATTTGCAGCACTTTGAGGAGAACTGGATAATTTCGGTGAGATCCGAAGTCTTCTGGGATCATGGCGGCCAGTTGGGCAGGGATGATAGTTGTAAAATAACTACTGGAAAATTTAAGACTCTGCCAAATCCCTGTCACCCGTAGAAACCAGGCAAGTCTTGTCCTCACAAACCCTGTTAACTGCCCTTCTTATAGGGATTCATCTGCCCAGCTCATTTGACTAAAATTGTTGTTGCCTCTAAACAAACCACGGCATGTGTAGTGAGGCCTTTTCAGTGTTCTGCAGACTCGCTTCCGGGTAGAAGTCAGTGTACAATGAGCAATAAATGGAAACCCGAAGCTCATGGCTTTGATTGCATAATACCTTTGCATTGATTTGGTGAGTTATTTTATCGTGAATCTTACCTTATGTGACAATAATTTAAGTATGGAGCAAACTAGCTACCATCCTTTCAGCAAACCTTCTCCATAAACCATTTTAAAACATTTTTAAAGACTTAAGTGTGGGAAAAATTACTTTTTTTTTTTTACTATTTTCCCAATTTAATTTCAAAGGATATTCGAACTAGTAGACATTATATTCTTTAAAAAAGTTTTTTTTTTTTTTGCCCCGACTGGTGTGGTTTGGTAGATTGAGCACCTGTCTGTGAACCGAGAGGCTGCAGGTTCAATTCCCAGTCACGGCCGTGCCTGGGCTGTGGGCCTGGTCCCCAGCTGGGGGCGCCCAGGGACAACCAATCCATGTTTCTCTCACGCATTGATGTGTCTCTCCCTGTCCTTCTCCCTCCCTTCCCCTCTCTCTAAAAGTAAGTAAAGAAAATCTTTTTAAAAAGTTTTTTCGAAGCATCGTCTCCTTTGATCCTCAGGACAGCTCTGTGAGCTCAGACCTCCTAATGAGTCTCTTTATGGATGAGGAGCCTGAGGCTCAGGCAGGCTCCACAGCTGCTTTGGGTTCACAGTGGTAGCACCTGTGATTCAAACCCAGATTTGCTTAAAAGATCAGCTTTTGAACCATCTACTATAGGTATATAATTACCAAGTCTTACAGATCAGACTATTTTTGAAGATTATTGATAAATATAAAATTCAGAGCTGATGGCTAAGTAGGTCACTAACCTGGCTCCTTGCCTTCCTTCACTAGAGTGGAGACTACAAAGGCTAACAACATCTTTTTTAAATTATATTTTATTAATCATGCGATTACAGTTGTCCTGGTTTTATCCCCTTCTGCCCCCTTCCATCTGGGACCTCACTCCCTCAGGCCATCCCCTCGCCACTTTCACGTCCATGGGTCATGGGTGTAAGTTCTTTGGCTACTCCACTTCCTAGACTGTACCGTACATCCCCGTGGCTGTTCTGTAACTACCTGTTGGTACTTCTTCATCCCCTCACCTCCTTACCCATTGCCCAGCACCCCTCTCCATCTGGCAACAATAAAAACGCTCTCCGCATCCATGATGCTGTCTTTGTTCTTCTGCTTAGTTTGTTTTTTAGATTCAGTTGTTGATGGATATGTATTTATTGCCATTTTATTGTTCATATTTTTTATCTTCTTTTTCTTAGATAAGTCCCTTTAACATTTCATATAATAATGGCTTCATCATGACGAACTCCTTTAGTTTTTTCTTGTCTGGGAAGCTCTTTATCTGTCCTTTGATTCTAAATGGTATCTTTGCCGGGTAGAGCAATCTTGGCTGTAGGTCCTGGCTTTTAATGACTTTGAATATTTCTTGCCAGTCCCTCCTTGCCTGCAAAGTTTCTTTTGAGAAAATCAGCTGACAGCCCTCTGGGAACTCCCCTATGGGTAACTAACTACTTTTCTCTTGCTGCTTTTAAGATTGTCTCTTTATCTTTAACCTTTGGCATTTTAATCCTGATGTGTCTTGGAGTGGGCCGCTTGGCATCCATCTTGTTTGGGACTCTCTGTGCTTCCTGTCCCTGGACTTGTGTGTCTATTTCCTTCACCAAATTAGGGAAGTTTTCTTTCACTATTTTTTCAGATAGACTTCCAGTTTCTTGTTCGTTCTCTTCTCTTTCTGGTACCTCTCTGATGCAAATGTTGGACCTCTTGAAGTTGTCCCAGAGGCTGCTTAAACTATCCTCATTTTGGGGGGTTCTTTTTTTCTTGTATTTCTGATTGGTTGTTGTTGTTTTTTCTTCCTTTTGTTCCAAATCATTGAGTTAAACCTCAGCTTCATACAGTCTACTGCTGTTTCCCTGTAAATTGTTCTTTATTTCAATTAGTGTATCCTTTGTTTCTGACTGGATCTTTCTTATGCTGCTGAGGCCCTCACTAAGTTCCTTTAGCATCCTTATAACCAGTGTTTTGAACTCTGCATCTGATAGAATGCTTATCTCCATTTTTTTTTTAGCTCAGCAGTGTCCAGCTTATGGCCCTTGGGCCTTAAGCAGTCCAGGATGGCCATGAATGCAGCCCAACACAAAATTGTAAATTTATTTAAAACATTGTGAGATTTTTTGTGATCACATGTCACAATGTATTTCATATGTGGTCCAAGACAATTCTTCTTCCAGTGTGGCGCAGAGATGCCAAAAGTTTGGATGCACCTGGTTTAGCTCTTTTTCTGGAGTTTTGGCCTGTTCTTTCATTTGGGCCATGTTTCTTTGTCTCCTCATTTTGTCAACCTCCCTGTGTTTGTTTCTGTGTATTAGGTAAAGCTGATTTGACTCCGTGTCACGGTAGTGTGGCCTAATGTAGTAGGTGTCCTGTAGGGTCCAGTGGCACAGTCTCCCCTATCACCCAAGCTGGGTACTGGAGGTACACCCTTCATGTGGGCTGAGTACACCCTCCTCTTGTAGCTGAGCCTTGATTGCTGTTGGCAGATCAATGGTAAGAAGTTACCCAGACCAGTCAGCTGCAAGGATTGGCTGTGACCATTTACCACCAACCTCCACCTTCCATGGAGGATCAGCTGTCCAGGGGCAGGGTGGTGGTGCTATGACATGATCTGTAGCTGTCCACTGGCTGTGCTGGTCCTGGCATTTCCCAGGTGGTGCAGGCCAAGGTCAGCCCCGACCTGTGTTTTTGTCGGCGCCATTCTGCCTGAACTATAAAGCAATCTGAGATGGCTGCTACTTGTGCTGGGCTCGGAGATTCCTAGGTGAAGCCAAGCTGTGAATCTAGGCTGGCTGCTGGTAGTACCAGGCCTGGGGATCACTGAGGCCAGCTGTTGGTTGTGTGAGAGGATTTAGGAAGTTGTATAGTATGAGCCAAGACCAGCCATTTATAAGGAAAAGCAGCTTGGGTGGGCCCATAGTTGGATGGGGCAGAGTCTCTGGGGATTTCCAAGGCGGGTCAAATAGTGTTAGCCATGTTGATAGAATCTCAGATATGGCACAAGCTTGCTATCTCTGTGGGGGGAGGGTTTAGAAAAGGGACCATGGACTCTGCTCGCCTTGATGCTAGACACTATTTCCTCCCTTGTGCCACTGGTGCTTTTCAAGCTGCTACCCCAGTGCTGGAGTTCAGAGTGAGTGAGTATGAGTAGGTGAGTCGATGTATGGGTTCTTTAAGAGGAACTGCTTGAAACTCCAGAATTTTCTTTCACTGACTCAATCCCCACTGGTTTTTGAAGCCAGAAGTTGTGGGGACTTATCTTCCTTGCACTGGAATCCTGGGCTGGGGGGTGCTGGTGGCAGTGGCTGCAGAGGTGGCACCCTGGGGTAGGGCAGGGCTGGGAGGTCCCTCCCCACCATGTGGACTGATATTACATTCTTAAATAGCATATTCATGTAATCAAGCATATGAATTCATTAAGTATGTAATTACACCTCTGTATGTACCAGCTCAGTTCTGTATTTTTTACATGTCAATATCTCCATTTTAAATCTTACAAGGTTACATAGTTATATATTTAACAAGTTCTATGGAATTAGCATTGGCAGAAAATATAGGACGTGTGGTTACCATGTCTAACACAAAGGCGTACTTAATGTGATAGCAAGAACTTGATGCAGGGAATAAGAGGGCAGGCTCTAATCCCAGAGCTGCCACTAAACGAAGATGGAATTTAGCACAAGTCATTGAATTTCAGTGAACATCAGGTACATCTTTTGAAAAATGATGGGACTGGACAAAATGTTAAATTATTTTCAAGGCCCCTTGTGATTCTGAGTTTCTGCAGAGTAGAAGGGAAAGAGTACAAGCTGAGAAACATTATCATTTGCAAATCATGTTTCCCTTAGTTAAAAAGTGGCCAATATGTGATCTTCTGTATTTGGTCCACTCTGCCTGATTCTACCTCCCATATCATAAGAAACTATTAGGAAAGAAATAGATGGTTCTTTTTTTTTAATTAAGAGATTAATTAAGAATTAACCCAGAAAACTTGGGAAAAAATGTAAAGGTAACACACACACACCCATGATCACATCGTTCAGAAAGAATCTCCTCATTGTCCTATTACTTTTCTAAATATGTATATATGCATTTTTTAAATGATATAACATAGTCTGCAGTCTGCCCTGGTCAGGCAGCTCAGGTGGTTAGAGCATCCTCCTGATATAGCAAAGCTGTTGGTTCCACCCCTGGTCAGGGCACATACAAAAATCAACCAATGAATGCATAAATAAGTGGGACAACAAACTAATGTGTGTGTGTGCGTGTGTGTGTATGTGTTTCTCTCTCCCTCTCTCCCCTTCCTCTCTCTCTCTAAAATCAATTTAAAAAACAACAAAACAGTCTTCAGGCTGCTTTTTTCACTTCAGAACTGTATGTAACTTCCCTACAACTGGTTGGAATACCCACAATAATATGCCCACATACCAATAAGATGGGACACAAACAAACATTGTTATATAGAGTTTGGAATAGCTATAATTCTATATGCCCCAGGCTATTCTTACTCTTTCTATTTATCTGCTTCAGAATGGATTGGTTTCACTGTAACCGGTGTTTCCGAAAAGATGGGGCCCATTTCTTTGTCACCAGCTGCGGCCATATTTTCTGTAAGAAGTGTGTAACTCTGGGTGAGTGACTTGCCTGTCTTCAGGATTGGGCAAAGATGTTTTAAACTTGGAAATAATGATTAGCTATTTCTCTGTGCGACTTTGGATAAAAATCACTTAGTAGGACACAGGTGGTGTGGATAGAGTAGAATACTGTCAATTATGGAAATTGGAGGAATCTATTAATAAAGAATGATTTAGTAAATGGAATACCAATTACTTGAGCACTAAAAGATACTTGTCAGTGTTTTGAAGCCTGTGGCAGTGAGAAAGCCACAAGATTATCAGACTGATTAGAGAAAAGACAAAAAATAATAATGAGTAGGAATGGGGGAAAGTTTGGTTGATAACAAGAGCCATATCTAAAGGGAAGTGGTCTAGCCTGTGAAATCAATTTGATTAGAAATGATGGTGGTGGTGGTGGTGATATCTTTGCAGTTTAAAAAGCATTTTCACATGTACCAATTTTATGTATTCTCACCATAGTCCCAAGAGGTAATTATCAATAGACCCACTTTACAAATGAGGAACTGGTTCAGATAGGATAAGTGATTTGACCAAATTCTTACAGCTATTAAGTCTTAGAAGTAAGACTTGAATTTAAGGTATTGTTTTCAAATGCTAAAATAGTTTCAAGGTAAGGAAGTAACCCGGAAGAGGGACTTAGGGTAAGGTACTTTGATCAGGAAAGATTTTATAGGAGAGATGTTGCTTCAATTGAGTTTTGAATAATAAATGGAGTTTGCCAAGTGGATAGGCAAGGAAGATCATTCTAGTTTAAGAGAATAACATGTATAAAGTCATACCACATCATAAAACCATAGTGCAGTGGACTACTCGTGGTTGAGATTTGTAGAGTGTAAAAAATAAGGTAAGATTTTTTTTCCCCTCTCTTAAAAAAAAATAGATAAATAAAATAGTTATGCCCAGGCTGGTGTGGCTCAGTGGATTGAGCACAGGCCTGCGAACTGAAACGTTGCAGGTTTGATTCCCAGTCAGGGCACATGCCTGGGTTGCAGGCCATGTCTCCAGTTGGGGGTGCGCAAGAGGCAACTGATATATCTCTTGCACTTCGATGTTTCTCTCCCTCTCTTTCTCCCTCCCTTCCTCTCTCTCTAAATAAATAAATAAATAAAATATTTAAAAAGAAAAAAAGGTAAGATTGGTGATACATGAGTCTAGAGATAGGCAGTGGCCAGATGATGAAAGGCTGTATATTCCAGGCTAAAGAACTGAACTTTATCCTGCAGGTGATGGAGAGCTGTGCAAGTTCATTTGTTTTGTGTTTTTCTTAAATAGAAGAATGATTTGTACTTGCTACCTCACTCTGGCAATTATATGGAGGGGAGACTGGGAAAAACCTTTAATCCCCAAGGAAAGAAGGGTCAGGTTAGGTAGCCTCTGGAGAAGCTTTTCTCTCTGTATCAGCGATTTTCAACCCTTGTGCCACAGCACACTAGTATGCCGCAAGAATTTTTAAAACATGCAACACCTGAGTATTTAGTAAGGAGCAGTGACATCTTTTCCCTTGGATTGTCGAATAAAAAAATGACAACAGCCAAAACAACAATAGCCATCCAGTATGAAAGAATCAAATTTATATTAATTTTTTTTGTCAGATCCGCAAAATATATAGTTTTTAGTGTGCCGCAGGATTTTAGTAATTGCTTTATGTGTGCCGTGGGATGAAAAAGGTTGAAAATTGCTGCTCCATATGAACCTCACGAACATTTAAAATGATTTGTTAATGTAACAAAGCCCTGGACTATGGTGACAGCAGCTCACTTTGGAGTGGTTTGTCTCAGTGAAGCATATGCCATGTGGTATTTTCTCCTTACAAGGCATTTATCTTTTTTAAAAATTTTATTTGTTTATTTTTAGAGAGAGGGCAAGGGAGGGAGAGAGGGAGAGAAACATCACATCAACATGCTGACGTGCAAGAGAAATCAATCAGCTGCCTCTTGCACACCCCCAACTGGGGACCTGGCCTGCAACCCAGGCATGTGCCCTGACTGGGAATCAAGCTGTAGACCCCTTGGTTTGCGGGATAACTCTCAACCCAGTGAGCCACACCTGTCAGGGTCTGGCAAAGCATTTGTCTTAATCAATAACTGGCACTACTGCTCAGATTTCAACTTACAAAGAAAAATCGGGAATTTTAAATTTCTCATCCTTCAGAAAAGGTTAATTAGAGAATGAGAGTAGGGGATCTGGGAAACAAGATCTAGGAATATTAGCAAAGTGAAAACAGGGCAGGAATAAGTGGAGCGTTTCTTACAGTACGTAATGTGCACCTACTGTCAGGGAGGTGGGATAATAGAGTAACTTAAAGTTGACATCATCAGTACTCTTGTACTCTTCCTAGTACTCTTGTAGATGTACTCTAGTACTCCTGCTGGGTCCTTAGAACTGGCCCTCACTCACAGAAGAAAATTGGGAATTTATAGACAGGGAGATGGGTAGACGTACAGTGTGGAAGTCTTACTTGTCATCAACACACAAGTTTGGAAATGCTAATTTAGAGAACAGAGCTCAAGTTGATGTCTTTTTATAGCAAATTGTATTCTAAATTTTTTCTTCTCTTGCTAGCCTTCTTGGCTATTACCATGTACTTTAGGGAAATCTTACCTCATATCCATGAAAACCAAACATCTTCCCCTTTTCTCCCCTAGAAAAATGTCCTGTTTGTGGAACTGCCTGCAAGTATTTGGCTCTTTCTGATAATGTAAGTTTTTCACTCCCCCTCCTACCTCTGCAACCATTTTATTCCATTCCTGACCTGTAGAAGTATATAAAGAGGATAACTGATAAGTGATTAAGCACTGAAATTTAAAGGAGAAAGAAAAGAAAGAAGAGAAAAAAGGAAAGAAAGGACTCGCTGATAGCAATTGTAAAAAATATATAGAGAGAGTAAACAACAGATAGGAGAATTATTTGTGGCTGCTGTTACAGAAGCCCGGGGTTAGGATAACAAGGACAGGATAGTCTGCAGCTCCTACAGGGGTTGTGATCGCTCTGCTCTCAGCACAAGGAAGTAGAACCAGGTGCTTTGGAAGCGGTGGTACATCCTTTGCCATATTGGGTAGTATTTTATTTCATTCCATTGTGGATATGCTCAATGTTTTTGTTACTCCCTTCATAGCTGAAACCTCAGGAAAAGATGTACTTCAAAAGCCCTGTGGAGACAGCTTTGCAGCATTTTAGTCACATTTCTCAGGTATGAGAAGCAAAAGTGAAAAAACTCTGATTCTCCAGGCAAATTGAACTTGCATCTTATTTCTTTATCAAAGGTTTTATTTAGACTGTGCGTACACAGTGGACAGAATGGACTGCTCAGTTTGCTCTTTTCACTGATGATATAAAACTCAACAGTTAACTTTTTTCTTACTAAAAAAGTTAATAATTTTATGCAGGAACCACATAAAATTTAGTTTTAGTGTTTAACATTTAATAGCACAACTAACCAGGATCCAGGATGGGAAGTTACCATGTTCAAGAAACTGGGGGTGGGGGGAAATCACTCTCTCAACTAACTACATAGAGTGTGATAAGAAGAACACACACTTTACAATATAAAACCTGTCTGTGCATAGTAATTAGTGGCCAAAAGCCATTTTGTCTTCTTTTTTTTGGCTCATAATAACAATGTTCCAGATTTTGGTGTAAATTAGCAACCTTCAGCTCTTCTGTGTAGCAGGCATCTTGTTTCCACCTTCTGCCTCCCACCCAGCCTGTGTCATGAGGTCTGTGGTGTTTTTCTCCAGGGGCATCAATGCAACTACTCTTATCACAATTTCTTCCAGTGATCCGGCCAGACATGGTTGAAATTTATCTTGCATCTGTTGCAGGAATGTCTGTACCACTGAGGTGAGATCCTGCATGGTCTTGGGGTCAGTCTTGACCATCTCCTCGGTTTCCAGCTTAGCAGTGATATCCCAACAGTTAACTTTTTACTGACCCAGTCTATGAAAGGCTGTAAAAACCATTATGTATCTGACATCTTGCCTTGTACTTCCTAGTTCTGTTAAGTAATTTATAAGAATAAAGGAAGTTCTAGGGAGCTTTATTATTCTTCTGTGCAGATTAATGAATCTTTTAAAAATTGATTTGAATACAGGGTCTGGCAGAAGTAACGTGCTTGACAGTGTGTGGTTGGTAGGGCAATGATATAGGTGTAATCATTCATAGTTTTCATTTGAACATTTCACCTGAAATGTCATGTGGCATGCTTGAGTATGATATTAATATGTTACATAGTTACATGCTTGTGACTTTGTAATAAAAAGGGGCATTATTTGTGCCAGACCCTGTATATAATCCTGACCCTGCAGACAATGAGGTTAGTGGTCTCTCAACCTTTTGATTAAAGTTCAAGAACAGATTTTTTGTTTCCCATTCTCACTTTTCAATAATATTTCTTAGTAATGCATATAGATTTAATTTTTCATTTAGTGTTCATAATTGGCCACCTGAATTTTTGAGAAATATTTTTCTTTTCCTGGTGCATCACCATGTGTTGGCATACCATTGACTTGGCCAGGAGCAATAGGAATGTAGAAACACATACACGACAGAGGACAGGACAACTGTTTGAAAGAGCTCCTAAATTGTAAAGGCTTTGGTCTTTCCCTTCCACTCCAGTTCTCTCCTGAGATTATTTCACAGTCTCAGTGGATTCCTATCTTGGCGTGTTTCTGGAGATTTTTATTGCTGTTCTTCTACTCTCCCTTCTCATTATTAGGAAAGTATCCCTTTCCTAAATGTGAAGAGGAGCCTTAGTCATCTTCTGGCTGAATATGGTAGATTTAATTTTAATTTGGTTTCACTCCTCAGTGCTGACTCTGGTGATAGAGGAAGGGGAATTGAGACTTTGGCTGCATCCTGCCTTTAGCTGCTGGGGCGAAACATCATATTTTAGATACTATTTAACATTATGGGGAGATAAAATCCAGCTGAGGCTGAAGGAAAAATGTAAACAAGGTCACATGAACAAGAGAATGAGCAGACCTTCAGTTAATAACTAAACCCGGGAATAGTTAACTATTAATAAAGAAATTATACAGTCTGAATCAACCTACCTAATCATGGGACCAATTATACATGGTTAAATAATCAAGATAAAATAAGTGGAAAGGGTCAGTTAATCATCACTTTAGTAAAGGGCTAGTTTGATGAAGTCAGCAATGTCTGAAAGTGTGTTTTCCTAATCTGTGGGGTTGAATAGCTGATCCAAGTAATACCTAGGTTGCCTCATTCAGGCTTCTGCTCAAATTTTCCTTTCTCAGTCAAACCTTTTCTGACTCTCCTCTCTCATGTAATAGCCCCAACACTCTCTACTTGTCTTGCTTTATTTTTCATCATAGCTCTTATCTCTAACATTCTATATTTGTTTAGTGCCTGAATCTGGCACTGAAATGTAGTAAAGTCCACAAAGGCAGAGATTTGGTTGGTTTGTTTATTGTTATATACATAGCTCTTCAAATGGGTCTTAATATGTAGTAGACACTCAAAAATTGTGTAATAAATGAATGAGTATTGATCTAAATATCCATTTATGTTTTAATCATCTTCAATCTCTGTAATGACTTAACAAGGTCATTTTTCTGCTGTACCATTCTGTGGCCAATAGTTGATTAAGCTGCTCATTTTGAATTCTTTACTCACCTCTAGATAAAAATATCTAACTAGCCCTGGCTGGTATGACTCATTGGGTGAGTGCCAGCCTGTGAACCAAAAGGTCACTGGTTCAGTTCCCAGTCAAGGCACATGCCTGGGTTGCAGACCAGGTCCCTGGTTGGAGGCATGCAAGAGGCAAATGATTAATGTTTCTCTTACACATGATGTTTCTCTTTCTCTCTTTCTCCCTCACTTCCCATCTCTCTAAACAAACAAAAATTATCTATCTATATTTAAGGATTAGAGAGCTCCATATGGATTTTTTAGCTTTCTTCCTTTCCAAGGTCATAGACTGCACGCACGCACTGTTATCCACAACTAGCCATCTTTCAAATGCATGCCAAAATTGTTCCTTCTTTGTTAACGCCTTCTTTGATTCCTGTAGGCATATTTTTACTCATTCCTTTGTTCCACCTTGCTCTTAACTCTGCAAAGATGTTTTGATTTTTTTGTTCATGTGTCTTTTTCTCTCACTGGACTGAAACTTTGAAAGGCAGGTAACATATTTGTATTGCCCACTGCCTAACTAGGTACCTGGAACAAATTAGGTACATAAGAAATGTCTGTTATATGAATGAATGCACATGTAAGGCTGTAAGGGTGGGAGAGAGGAATAATTCAAGGTAACGTCAGGGAAAGAGGCTTATAGTATAGGGACTTGGAGGCCATGGTAAGGACTTTAGAGTTTCCTCTAAATGTAGTAGGTTTTAAACAAGGAAATGGCATTATCTGATATACAATTTTCAAAGAGAATTTGGCTGCTGAATGGAGAACGGACCAGAGAGAAGTTAAAAGTAGAAGCAGGAAGGCCATTATGAAGCTATGGGAGAAATCTAAGCAAGAATGCTTGGGCCGATGTGGTGGCAACATAAATGGAGACGGGTAGTTATATGAGATATGTTTTCTAGGAAGTACTAGTAGAACAGCTGTGGAAGGAGAGCTGGGGAAAATGAAAAGAAGAGAAGCATCAAGCAAGATGTCTGGGTTTTTGTCTTGAACAGTTAAATGGGTTGACAGTACCCTTTACCAAGACTAAGAAGACCATTTTGGGGGAATGCCATTTTGGATGTTATTAGGTTAAAATGCTTGTTAGAAATCCAGGAGGAGAAATCACAAAGGCAGATAAATGTACTATTCTGGAGCTCAGGACATAGGTTAAAAATAGAGATATAGGTATGGAACTCATCGGGATATAGTTTTTTAAAGCCTTGGGACTAGATGAGATTACCCAGGAGAGTCCCTTTGATGTCTAACGATTAGGTAGAGGAGAAGTTAGCAAAGAGCAGCAAAGAGAGGGGGGAAACAGGAGAGTGTGGTATGACAGAAATGAAGGAAGGAAATGTTTCAAGCAGGAAGAAATAACCACCTGGGTCAAATACTACTGAGAGATGAAGATGAAAGCAAAGGAAGGTTAACTGGATTTGGTAACATGAGGATTGGCGGTGCCCTCACAAGAGCATGTCGAGTAGAGTCTTGAGAAGGAGGTCGGCCTTGGAGTGCAGGGATGGCCATGTGTCTATACTATACTCAGTCGTCTTCACCTCCCAAACTTTTCCTCAACCCTTAGCAGTCTGGCTTCAGATTGTCTCACTAAAACTGATCTTTCAAGGACATTAACAGCCTCCTTGATATCAATTCCAATGGAATCTTTTTGTTGTTGTTCTTACTGCTTTTGATTTCTCAGCAGTATTTGAGGCCTACTCTCTACTCCTTAAACTATTTTCTCTTTGACTACCATCACCAATTTCTGTTTTCTTTTTGCGTTCCTCTTCCTCTATCTCTTAAATAGTTATATTTCTCAGAGTTCTATACTACATACTTTCCTTATTTTTTTATACTCTACATGGGTAATCTCATCTATTCCCATGCTTCAGTTATCATCGACTTATGGATGATTTCCAAATCTGTTATCTCTAATAAATATCTCAAATGCCACCTCAGAGGAGCCTTCACTGATCAGTAGTCCTAAATTAGGTCTCCCCCTTTACTGTCTGTCATAGCAACCTTTTTGTTTGCTTAATTACACTTGGGTAATATGCATTTTTAGTATCATTTATTATATCATTTATTATATTTTTGGTATCATTTATTATAAGTTTATTATATGCTCCATAGATTATAAGCTGCATAGAGGCAGGGACTAACTTTGTTTTGTTCATTGTTGTATCCCCAGCAATGATTTTTTAAAAGATTTTAATTCTTTATTTTTAGAGAGAGGAAGGGAAGGAGAAAGAGAGGGAGAGAAACATTAATGTGTGGTTGCCTCTCATGTGACCTCCACTGGAGACCTGGCATGCAACCCAGGCATGTGCCCTGACTGCGAATCAAACCAGTGGCCCTTTGGTTTGCAGCTCAGTGCTCAATCCACTGAGCTATGCCAGCCAGGGACAATGATTTTTTTTTTTTTTTGCTACATAAGAAGCATTCGATAAAACTTTGCTGAATGAATGAGAGTTCTCTCTTTCTTTCTTCAGAGATATATATTCATTTGCTGACTTGATATTGTCATTAATTCAACATGTCCCAAACTGAACTCACTATTCTTAACAACCTTCACCATGCCCACTCCCACATATGCACAGGAAAACAAGCTATTCTTTCTGTCTATATCATGGCGAATGATAACCACCATTCACATAATGACCAAACCAAAATGTAGAGTCATTCTTATTTATTTATCCTTACTGGAGGATATATTTATTGATTTTTAAAGAGAGAGGAAGGGAGAGAGAGGCAGAAAAGAGAGAGAGAAACATTGATGTGAGAGAGAAACATTGATCGGTTGCCTGGGAATTGAACTCACAACCTAGCTATGTGCCCTGACCTGGAATCAAACCCACAACCTTTTGGTGTATGGGACGATGCTCCAAACAGTTGAGCTACCTGGCCAGGGATATAGAGTCACTCTCTTTTTAAAAATGTATTTTATTGATTATGCTATTATAGTTGTCCCACTTTTTTCCTCCCCTGTATTCTCCTGTGCCCTCCACCTCCTCTCCCACCAGCATTCCCCCACCTTAGTTCATGTCCATGAGTGGTATATATAAGTTCTTTGGCTTCTCCATTTCCCATACTATTCTTAACCTCCCCCTGTCTATTTTGTACCTAATATTTATGCTTATTTCCTGTACCATTTCCCCCATTTATCCCACTCCCCCACTCCTTCTCCCCTGATAACCCTCCATGTGATGTCCATTTCTCTGGTTCTATTCCTGTTCTAGTCATTTACTTAGTTTGTTTTTGTTTTTTTAGGTTCAGTTGTTGATAGTTATGAGTTTGTTGTCATTTTACTATTCATATTTTTGATCATCTTCTTTTTCTTACATAAGTCCCTTTGACACTTCATATAATAAAGACTTGGTGATGATGAACTCCTTTAACTTGACCTTATCTGGGAAGCACTTTATTTGTCCTTCCATTCTAAATGATAGATTTGCTGGATAGAGCAATCTTGGACATAAGTCCCTGCCTTTCAGGACTTTGAATACTTCTTTCCAGCCCCTTCTTGCCTGTAAGGTTTTCTTTTGAGAAATCAGCTGAGAGTCTTAGGGGAACTCCTTTGTAGGTATATGTTTCCTTTTCTCTTGCTGCTTTTAAGATTCTCTCCTTATCTTTAATCTTGAGTAATTTAATTATGATGTGTCTTAGTGTGTTCCTCCTTGGGTTGAACTTCTTTGTTCCTTTTTATGACCAAATAATATGCCATTATATAGATGAATATGTTTTATATATCCATTCATCAGTTGAGGTATTGAATTAGGATTGTTTCCACTTTTTGGATATTAGGAATAATGCTGCTAAGAACATTTGTGTACAAGTTTTTGTGTGGATGTATATTTTCATTTCTCTCAGATATATACATAGGAGCTGACTTACTGGGTCAAGTGGTAACTTTATGTTTAACCTTTGAGGAACTTCCAGACTCTTTTCCCAAGTGCCTGTACCTACCTGCATGTATGAGGGTTTTAATTTCTCCATATCTTTGCCAACACTTGTTTTTAACATTTTTATTATAACCGTCCTAGTGGGTATGAATGTATCTCATTGCAGTTTTGATTTCTATTTCTATTTCTCTGATGACTAATGATGTTGAGCATCTTTTCATGTGCTTATTGATGTTTTGTATTTATTTGTAAAGATTTTATTTATTTTTAGAGAGCGGGGAGGAAGGAAGAACAAGGGGGAAAGAAGCATCAATATGTGGTTGCCTCTTGTACACCCCCTACTGGGAACCTGGCCCACAACCCAGGTATGTGCCCTGACTGGGAATCAAACCAATGACCCTTTGGTTCCCAGGCTGGCACTCAATCCACTGAGCCTCACCAATCAGGGCTGTACATCTTCTTTAAATTAGTGTCTATTCAGATCCTTTGCCCATTTTTAAATTGGATTGTCTTATTATTAGTTATAAAATTCCTTTACATACTCTAGGTACAATTCTCTTACCTGATATATGATTTGCAAACATTTTCTTCGATTCTGTTGGGCTCATTAACTTTAAAATTAAGAACAAATAACATAACTTGCCATTAAATAAATATAAATAGGAAGAATAGTCAAATAGGACAGGAAATAGAGAGGAGAGATTAAGATAAAAAAAGAGAGAAAGGTATAGATTTGCACAAACAAATTCAGAGAAAAAGACACACATGGATATTTAGAGACTTTCATAAATTCAGTGCTGAGGTTGACAAATTTTTTCTAAAAGGGACAGTAAAGCCCTGACCAGTGTGGTTCAATTGGTTGGGTGTTGTCCCGCAAAGCAAAAGATCTCCCGTTCTATTTCTGATTGATGTTTCTCTCTCACAATGTTGTTTCTCTCCCTCTCTTTCTCCTCTAAAAATAAATAAATTAAATATCTAAAAGTACAAATAAAAATAAAAGGGCCAGTAAATATTTTAGGCTTTGCAGGGTGTACAGTTTCTACTACAGCCACACAACTCTGCTGTTGTAGCACGGAAGCATCCGTGGCAGTATGTAAATACACGGAAGCATCCGTGGCAGTATGTAAATACATGGGCATGACTATGTTGCAGTAAAAGTTTATTTACAAAAACAGGCAGGTAGCCATGGTCAATAGTTTGCTGACTTTGAAATCTTATGTTTTACTAACATATACATGAATAACTACCCATATATACCACTTGAATAAAATCAGGTCAAGGCCTGATCTCATCAACAGACACAACCAATTCTTCATCCCTTGCTTGAAGTAAAAAATTGAAGAACTGAGATAATCAATGGTGCTTTTGAAGAAATGTTTTATTTATTTTACCTGTAAAGGAAAAAGCTAATCTGTTAGTACTTAGGACTTCTGAAACAGTATACTTGAGTTCTTTTTTTTTTTAAGTGTACTGTTTTTTAAAAGATTTTATTTATTTATTTTTAGAGAGGGGAAGGTAGGGAGAAAGAGAGGGAGGGAAGCATCAGTGTGTGGTTGCCTGTTGAGCGCCCCCTACTGAGGACCTGACCTGCAACTCAAGCATGTGCCCTGACTGGTAATTGAACCAGAGACCCTTTTGTTCACAGTCAGGCTCTCAATCCAGTGAACCACACCAGCCAGGGCAAGTTCTTTATTACCACTGAGCAAGAGGTTGAAAAATCTTAAGCCAGTATGAGAGGTAATATTGTTTTGATAACAAACTATGCAACCCAAAACTTAACCCCCAACCTGGTGAGCTGTGTGGCTCTCTCATTCAGAATGGATACCTCTGACATCTTAATAGTCCTCCAATTGCTTTTAATAAGTTAGCATTTTTAGGGTTCTTTTTTTGTTCAAATTTATTCTCTCTGAGCAACACATTTATTTATTTATTTAAAGATTTTATTTATTTATTTTTAGGCCAGGGTAGGGAGGAAGAAAGAGAGGGAGAGAAACATCAATGTGTGGTTGCCTCTTCAGTGCCCCCTACTGGAGACCTGACCTGGCCTGCAACCCAGGCATATGCCCTGACTGATAATTGAACCAGCAACCCTTTAGTTCACAGGCCAGCATTCATTCCACTGAGCCACACCAGCCAGGGCAATAATCTATTTTAATTCCAAATCTGAACATGAAATTGCCTTTTGGAAACCCTTTTATGGTTTCCCGTCATCCAAGTTTCAGATTCTTGAGGGTGACACCTAGTTCCCTTAATGATCTGGTCCCTTCTGCAATCCCATCCACAACTACTGCCTCACATCTTACATGCCAGCATAAGTTCTTAGGTAGGTTATTTATTACCTAATCTGTAAAGTGTACTAATTTTCTTGCAGTTCTTTTATGTGCCATGTATTTTCATAACTGTGTGTCTAGAATGTCTGACTTCCACACTCGAAAGCCTGAATAGTTACCTCTTAATCATTATTTCTACACTCTATACATACTACTGTTCTATCACTTTGTGTTTTATTTATTGGTTCACATGTCTGAATATCCCTTCTACTATATAGTGAAGAGCCACTAAAGGACAGGGACCCATCTATTCATCTTAGCATTTCCAGTTCCATCACCCTGCTTTACCAATTATTGGCCCATGGCCAGTCTTCCTCTCTCTATGCGTACTACCACCACATACATGTTATTTTGAAGCCAAAATCAGATATTTCAATCTGTAAATATTTCAGAGTGTGTCTTTAAAAGATTGGGATGCTTTTCTTAAATAACCATGTCACATTAAAATAATAACTCACTAATATTATCAACTAATCAGTAAGCATTCACATTTCCACAGTTGTCTCATAATTATTTTATTCTATTTTTATTTTTTTAATGATTTTGTTTATTTATTTTTAGAGAGGGGAGGGGAGGGAGAAAGAGAGGGAGAGAGACGTCAATGTGTGGTTGCCTCTCATGTGCCCTTTACTGGGGACCTGACTCACAACTCAGACATGTGCCCTGACAAGGAATGAAACCAGTGACCCTTTGGTTCACAGGCTGCACTCAATCCACTGAGCCACACCAGCCAGGGCAAATTCAAACAAAGTTTAATTTTAAAATTTTGTTTGAATTTGGGATTTAGGAAGATCTATACAGTGGTGGAAAAAAGTAGGTTTATAGTTGTAATACAAGTAAATAATGCAATAATTAATAAATAATAATGTAAGAATAAACTCTGTTTTATGTACTCACAACTGTAAATCTACTTTTCCTCACCCCTGTATAATTCAGTTGTTTATGTCTCTCAAGTTCTTTTTTTAACTATAAGTTTTGTTTCATTTCTTTTTTATTGTTGTTGAAGAAAATGGTCTTTTGTCCTGTAGAGTTGTTCACAGTGTGGATTTTGTTCATGGAATCACTTAGCATGCTCATCTATGTGCTGTGTTTTTAGTAAGTTAATAGATTTAGGCTTAATCAGAATCACTTGATTGAGGGGGGTGGGAGGCAAAAATATATTATAGTAGTGTTGTGTTCCACCAAGAAGTATATCATTGCCTTCCTTCTGTTGTTTTGTGTGATGGTAGCCATTGATGAATTTTATATAGATCCATAATGTATTAGGAGTTGCAAAATGCTGATATTTTAATTTTGTTATTCCTTTCTCATTTTTTTAGTTGGAAAATGTCTATAAAGAGAAATTTCCTTTTCTCAACCATATGATTATCTTGAAATATTATTTTAAAATACTAAGAGCTTTACAATCCTGGCTGGTGTGGCTCAGTGGGTTGAGTGCCAGCCTGTGAACCAAAGGGCCACCAGTTTCATTCCTTGTCAGGGCACATGCCTGGGTTGTGGGCCAGGTCCCCAGTTGGGGATGTGCAGGAGGCAGCCTGATTGATATTTGTCTCACATATCTCAATGTTTCTCTTACTCTTTCTTTCTCACTTCCCTTCTCTCTAAAAGTAAATAAAATCTAAAAAAAAAAGTCCTTTTTGACTGGTGTGAAGTGGTATCTCATTGTGGTTTTAATTTTTATCTCTCTGATAGCTATCAATACTGAGCATCTTTTCATGTGTCTCTGGATCCTCTGTATGTCCTTGGAGATGTGTCTGTTCAAGTCCTTTGCTCATTTTTTAATTGGGTTGCTTGTCTTCTTAGAGTGTAGTCGTGTGAGTTCTTTACACATTTTGGAGAGTAAACCCTTGCCTGAGGTATCATTGGCAAATATGTTTTCTCATAGGGTTGGTTCTCTAAAACCACAATGAGATACCACTTCACACCAGTCAGAATGGCCATCATAAACAAAGGAACAAACAAGTGTTGGAAAGGTTGTGGAGAAAAGGGAACCCTAGTACACTGTTGGTGGGATTGCAGACTGGTACAACCACTATGGAAAACAGTATGGAATTTTCTCAGAAAACTAAAAATGGATCTGCCTTTTGACCCAGCAATTCCACTGCTAGGATTATATCCTAAGAACCCTGAAACACCAATCCCAAAGAACCTATGCACCCCAATGTTCATAGCAGCACAATTTACAATAGCCAAGTGTTGGAAGAAACCTAAGTGCCCATTAGTAAATGAATGTACCAAAAAACTTTGGTACATTTACACAATGGAATTCTATGCAGCAGCAAGAAAAAAGGAGCTCATACCATTTGCGACATCATGGATGGAACTGGAGAGCATTATGCTAAGCAAAATAAGCCAGGCGGTGAAAGGCAAATACCATATGATCTCACCTTTAACAGGAACCTAAACAACAAAACAAACAAACAAGCAAAATATAACCAAAGACACTGAAATAGAGAATAGGCTGACAGTGACCAGAGGGTAGAGGGGAGGGAATTTCAGGGGAAAAGGGGAAGGGTTTGCCAGAACAAGTATAAAGGACACATGGACAAAAACAAGGGGTGGGTGGAAACGGGAGGGAGGTGGGGAGTGCTGGGGGGTGGGCTGGGATGGGAGTAAACGACAGAAAACTGTATTGAACAACAATTAAAATAATTTTTTTTTAAAAAAGACCTTTACATATTATGGAACAAAGGAGTCGGTTTCATAAAGGATATATAAGGTGAACTAACAGGTTTTTGAGTGTCAAGATAAGATAGTAATACCTTTAAAGTAAATTTTTAAAACTTAGCAACTTTTTAATAAATGTTCAAAACATTAAGATTGCATGGGAATATAAATCTTTAACTAAAAAACCTCTGATATTTAAAAATAAGAATTAGGAAGGCCATTTTTTAAAAAGATTTTATTTATTTATTTTTAGGGGCAGAGGAAGGGAAGGAGAAAGAGAGGGAGAGAAATACCAATGTGTGGTTGCCTCTTTCGTGACCCAAACTGGGGACCTGGCCCACAACTCAGGCATGTGCCCTGACTGGGAATTGAACCAGTGACCCTTTGGTTCATAGGCCTGTGCTCAATCACTGAGCTATACCAGCCAGGGTAGAAGGCCATTCTTTAGAACAAAAAAATATAGTCAGTCAAGCTAGTATTCATTTCCAAAATATATATTACTTTTATAAACAACCCAAATCCCTGTTTAAAAATGAGGCAGTAAATTGCACATCCCCACATTGCACCAAAATATCTTATGTTTTATCATAATAAACTCCTGAGCTCCCCCTTTGCTTCCATTATGGTGCTTCTCTCAGTATCTTTCAGTGGTTTCTCCCTTATTTTCTCCAACTTCTTTCCATTAACTGGACCTAATTCAGAACTGAAAAGTTTTAAAATACTTTCTTCAGGAAATAAAATAAAAATTATGTTCCATGCTATCAGTTCTAAAATGAGTGGAAATCCAGAGCATGAAGACCAGATACCCTTACCTTGTTCTAGTATGGAGATACAGGAGAGGAATCTGGGTCTAGAAGTAAGTAGTTTCATACATTATTCCAATAAAATAAACAATATTTAACACTTGGAGATATCCACACAGTGTTTAATGTAACAGAACTACTTTCACTATTATTTGTTCTATGTTATTATATTAACAAAATAATCTCAGGTTTAAAAACAAAAAACAATACTTGACTGGTTTGGCTCAGCTGGTTGAGTGTCGTCCTGCAAAACAAAAGGTTGAGTTCACTTCCCAGTCACAGCACATGTCTGAGTTGCAGGCCAGGCCCCCAGTAGGGGGCGTGTGAGAGGCAGCCACACATTGATGTTTCTCTCCCTCTCTTTCTCATTCCCCTCTAAAAATAAATAAATCAATCTTTAAAAAAATAAAAAATAAAAATAAAAAGTAGAGCCTGACAAAGCTAAAACACTTTCTAAATCTTAACTTTTGATCAGATTCGGTAAACCTATGATATGCACATCAGTATATCAAATAGTTAAGTAGAGCAAAAGATAAAATTATTTGTTCATGCCCAGAAATAAAATTCAGGAATAGGTAATCCCTTTCTGTGCCTCTTTGCCCTTTACTGTAACAGCATAAGCAGCCTGCAAGGGACTGTGTGTGAGTATCTTAGGGAAATTAAACTGGCTACCAGTACTCTGGAATGTGGAAGTTGAGTCCAAATTTATAAGTCAAGTGCAAACTAATTTGATAAGTCAGATCAGAACCAATTCTAAGCTTGAAAAAATATTTTTGGTATCACTCTTCTTGCTCAAGATGAAAGATTGTATTTTTAAAGGGCTCTTCTACTATGTCAGAATATTCTTGTTAAGATGTTAGGAAGCCATTGTCCCAGAAATGAAAGCCTTTCATTTTCTCTAGTGCTGAGTTGTCCAGTTCTGGGGAGTCATGACTTAGGCCAGATGCTCCAGAAGAAAATGATGAGTAATAAAGTATGAGTTGATGAGTTTCCCTTTGTTGCCAGAAGTACGGGGAAAGGAATTATGGGAGTGTTTGTCAAAGGTCTCATTTTCCTTCGGAGGTGTGGAGTTTCCAGAAGAAACAAACAGATCTCCTCATTGCCTTTTACAAGCATAGAATTACAAAGTTAGAAGCAGCCATGCAGGAGGCACAGCAAACAGTGACCAGCCAGAACAAGTAAGTGAGAAACCAGTCACCAGAGAGCTTTTTTCTTTAAGAGATGCTATAGCCCTAAATTCCTTATGGTCGCAAAGCCTGAACATTGCTCCCTGTGTGTTTACGTTTATCTTGGGCAGATCGGGTACATAATTTTTGGCTCCCTCAAAATCCATTTTGTTTTTCTCTTCCTTTCCTCAAGTGGCACTCCTCATTTTACAGCTTTCCTCTTCTGCCTCCCCCGATCAAAAACTGCTTCTTCAGAGAAATCAAACTTAGCTTTTTTGCAGTAATACAGATAAGAAATAGTATTTGAAATGTTACCTGTAGGAGGGTATATTTTGGAAATCATAAGCTAAAAGATGGAATCCTTGATGGAAATTTTCAGATATCAGCAGACCAGGGGTATATGTGGAGAGGACATGGGATTCTGTGTAAACTCCTCTGAAATCATACCAAGCAACTGTTTACTTTGTCCGATTCTTCTCATCATCAAAAACGCTGCCATTGTCTCCTCACATCACTGGATCTCTGAGAGAAATACCATCAATAGTGACTAGCAGGCATCTCTCCATAGGCATTAACTAGATAATAATCAAAATCAGTTTTTTTTATCCCACTAACCAACTAGAGCTGATTGTTTTCATCTTTTTCCTAGAGAGCTGTCAGTCTTAAGGAAAGAGAATGAAGAACTAAAGAAATTTCTAGCCATCCTGAAGGTGAACAAAATAGATTTTCCTTATTATTTTTCCTCCTACTTTCCCCATCTAAATAGCATACTGAATAGAATAGTATTTCAGACCCTTTTCACATGTAAGTGATAATATGTATACACGCACTATAGTAAATGGATGAGAACATCTCACAGGGCTGAAAGGGTCAACATTTAGCACACTGGTAGCCCATTCTTGAACATCAGTGAGTCACAACATACCATTTGGAAAGCTCTCTCATAGAAGAGACATCTATTGTAACGTAAAATTTCTCTTCAAGACTCTGAAGACACCTCGGGCCCTTCCTGTCCCTCAGATTGTCCTTCCTGGACATTTCTCTTTTCCTAAGAACGTTCTTTATACTTATGTAATGTTCCCCCTGATCTTGCTCCTATAACTATTCTAGCACATTGTAATCCTGTCATTTTTCTTTCTCTCCTCCGTTTCCCCATGTATATTAGTCTGCAGGATTCCCAATGTGGTTTTATAATGAGGAACTAAAATTTTATCCCCCCCCAAGCTAAAAATTTCTAATGGAAACACTGCTGCTATTTCTCTCTCCTATTGGAAGTCTTAGCAACCACAACCAGAAGACATTGTAACTTAGGATTCTTGAGCTGCAGCATCCTTCACTCCCATTTTTTTTCACTTGTAGGAATCTCCAAGTTGGTACCAAGGAAGCAGGTCAGTTTTATCCAGCCCCATTCTAGCCCTATTTGAAAATTTCTGTTCTTACTTGACTCTTGGTTGTAACTCCTGTGTGGGCTCTGAGGTGAAGGAAATGGTTGATGAACTTATCCTTTACTTCTCTGAGAAAAAGTTACTCACTGGAAGTGCTGATATAAAATCTTGAATGTAATCAATGTAATCAAAATCTTGACTGTCACCTTATGAAATACTACTCATCCTCCAGAATTCAACTCAGATGTCATTTCTTCTGTCAAGATTTCATTAAGCAGAGTAGATGTTTTATTATCCATTTATGCAATAAATATTCATTAAGTGACCACTGTTTATAAGTGCTGGTGTACATCACCAGGTATTCTCATTGGTAATGTTTGTACCCTACCAAATGTTAAATATTTTTCTTTTAAAAAAATTTTATTTATCTTCAGAGAGAGGGGAAGGGAGGGAGAAAGAGTGAGAGAAACATCAATGTGTGGTTGCTTCTCACACCCTCCCACTACTGGGGCCTGGCCTACAACCCAGGCATGTGCCCTGACTGGGAATCGAACCAGTGATTCTTTGGTTCACAGGCCGGTGCTCAATTCACTGAGCCACATTAGCCAGGGCCAATTGTTAAATATTTTTCATGTTAGCTCTATATTTGGTGAATTAAAAAAGACATGGCCTCTGCACTCAAAGAAGTGACAGTCTAGTGTTCTTAAATACTTCCATACTTATGCCCATTATAACACTTTAACACTGATTTATTTTTTATCTCTCCCACTAGCCTGTGAGCCTCTCAGAAACAGGAACTATATTGTAGTTATCTTTGTAACCTTACCTAGAATGTATGAGCACTAAATAAATGCTTGTTGGATGGATGGATGAAGGATGGAGAAAGTGAGGAGTGGCGGATGTATGAATGAAGGGATAGATGGATAGATACATATGAAGCTGAAAGTGCTTGTTGAAGCTCTGAGGAATGAAAGAAGGAGGACTTCAAAACTCCTATTATGGGCAATAAAGAGGGGAGCAGTTTTCATTTAGGGAGATAGTTGAACAGGCAAGGAGTCACTTATGGAAACTTTGCCTCCATATTTTGGGGTAATACCTGTTAATACATGATAATAAGCAATTTGTTCTCAGAGAGGAAGCTATTATTTCTACAAACAATGATCTGATTTATCCTTTAATGTGAAATTTAACTTCTATTTAAAGATGTTAGAGCTGCCTCTTTTGTTTTTGTTAGTTTGCTTATTTGTTTGTTTTCCTTGCAGGTCAACCACACCTCGACCAGTGGGCATTACTTCCCCATCACAGTCAGGTAGAGAACATTTTTCTCCCAAATATCTGTGTGAGATGAATACATATCCTTTTCATATATGAAAATGGTTTCTTCTCAGAGACCATAATAGTATGATTTTTCTGATCTTATGTACGACATGGGAAGATCGTACAACCAGATACCTACTTGCAACAGATTAGCTAGGCAAGAGCAAACTGTTGATGGCATCTTTCCACTCTGCACTCCTTTCTTTCTCAGTTACTCCACGACCCAGTTCTCGGCATAGCAGCGAAGTGGTCAGGTGAGTAGGAAGCCTGCATTGCACCTTTAAAACTGTTGGCAAAGGTTGGAAGATGAAAGAAATACCTACATGTGGCTGAGACAGGAACTAAGGAGACTTTATTAGGTCTATGTAAACGTTTAACACCAGGTTTGTTTGTTTGTTTTCTTTTTGTCTCACCTTATATAGTCGGTCCTCCTCAGTGGAGTCTATCCCTTCTAGAATGGCTGGCTTTGGTAGCATAAGACAAGTAAGTAATAGTTGCCTTCTCTTTCCAGATTGAGATTTCTAGTGCTAAATGTAAGCAAAGATTTAAGGCAAGAATATTAAACTTATATTGATTTTGGCATAAAATTATCTGATGCCAACTAGAACTATCTTTTCTTTTTGGCAATACATACCTGATGTTAGAAGCTGACACAGAATGAATGGGTGAAATAGTGGAAATGTTCAAGGACTAAATTAATAGACTGTCCTATTTATTTCAGAAGTAGTAAAGTGACCCTGGTTGGTGTGGCTCAATGGATTGAATGCCAGCCTGTGACCTGAAGGACCGCTGGTTCGATTCCTGGTCAGGGCACATGCCTGGGTTGTGAGCCACGTCCCCAGTTGGGGGTGTGTGAGAGGCGACAGATCGATATCTCTCTTGCACATTGATGTTTCTCTCCCTCTTACCCCTCCTTTCCCCTCTTTCTAAAAATAAAATCTTTTTTTAAATCTTTTAAAAAAGTAGTAAAGTGTACACTAGCATACCCTCTGGGAGAACAAAATGTGCTTCAATGTATAGATACAGAGAAATAGCAAGGAATATGGAAGCCAGAAAATCAGGATATATTTATTAATTGATGTTTATTATCTGTTCATCAGGAAGCCAGAAGCCTTCAGGGAAGGAGCACTCCCAGAGACTCTCATAGTGGTGAGAGGGAAGAAAAAAAAAGTGTCAGAAAACAAAATATTTTATGCATATACCAGCAGTTTCTGGTTTTCTGTGCACAATATGCCATTTTACTTTGTTCCAGTGATTCCAGATATCCATACATATATTACTACTTTTCAAATAATGATATTTCTGTTCTCAAACTGATAAGAATAAAATAAAATAAATGAATGCTAGAAAGTCATTGAAAAACTTCTAGTCAGATAACAAGTAAAATAATTGACTTGGATTTTTTAAATTGCCACAAGATGGCAGTAGAAGTCAGGTTTAAAAGGAAGGTTAACTAGATGCTGACTTTGTTAGCCTAAAGGATATCTGACTTATTCACTGTGTATTAAACATAAAAATATTCCAGTGAAGAAATATTTTGGTTCCACCCACTTAATTTCTTGTTTCTTCCCCCTTAGAACTATTACTGTTGTTACTATTTTCCAGGGCATTTAGCCAATCCATAGCGAATACTTACCAGAGATTTCCCTTTCTTTCCAAAGAGGCAATTTTGAAATTTGCAAGTATCTTTCTGGATGAGCATTTTTGAACTTTACCAAACAGTCTACCCCCAATTCTTTTATACTTACCTCTTTGAAAACTGTAGATTCTAAGATTCTAGCCAATTTATTTCTGATAGGTTCGTGGTAACATTCCCTCTTTCATTCCTGATTTTAGTTATTTGAGTCTTCCTCCACTCCCTCCACCCCCCAACCCCCCTGCTCTTGGACAACCTGGCTAAATATTAATCAGTTTTGTCGTTCATTTCAAAGAACCAAAGATTAGAGCAGAACTTAATGAACTAAAAAATAAAAAAGCAGTAGAGAAAATCAACAAAACCAAAAGTTGGTTCTATGACATACATGCTGAAAATCTTTGATCCCAGTTCCTTTGCCCTGGCCCTAAGTATACCTGAATTTCTTCTCCAGTTCATGGATTATCTCACAGGCTCATTTTTATGCTTTCTAGAAACCCCTTCACCAGCTTCTACTCACCGTCTTTCTTATAGGTGAGTAACACTATGCTTCCTTTCACTTGGGATCTTTTCACACTGACATTCTGCCAACAGCCCTGGGGTTACTTCTCCACTGGCCTGGACCACTGAAGTTTATAATCTACCTTATAAATAAAAGAGAAGTTTGAACGGCACTGTGTCTAACGTACATCTGAATTACTTAATTTTATTCTCAATTGCAATCAGAGTCTCTGGCCTAAATGGACAGGTTCTTCCTTTTACATATGCTTCTTACCTTTACCTTTCCTTTTCTCTGCTAATATTTTTGTTTCCTTTCCATAGGACTTCATCTGCCTCCTCTGGACTGGGGATTTTTTCTTTCAGACCATCCCTAAATGGTGGGGATTTGGGCCACACACAAGTACTCACCCCCAACAATTCAGGTAAATAACATTCCTAAAGGATTGTAGCTTCAACTACTGACACATATACAGTAAAATGAAGATTTTCAAGGAAAAAAAGAAGTTGGAGTTCCCCTCAAAAGAGCATGGTCTCCAGTTTGACTCCTCACTATTCTTTAAGTTACCCCATTTCCTTCACATTAAGGGGAGGCTTTGGATTTCGCCTAAATAGCACTCATCCTGTCACCAGTTAAGTTTTGCTATGAAGCCAGAAGGTCAACCTGTAGAATTAATCTGGATTTTTTTTTTTTTTGAGATCCCTGTTTGACTATTGCTAGGAGCTCAGTCCTGAATGAGAATGATAAAGACAGTATCCTATTTTCAAAAACGCGCCTTTGCTACCAGTCCTCATGATAAGAGGCTGTCCTCTTCTGTGGCTCACCAAAATCTTCATATTGTTTCTGTACCTTTTTACTCATAAAGTCAAATCTTTCTGTCCCCACCCCATCCTCACAGGAAAGAAGGAACTTTATAAACCTCCTTTTAAATTGCTTAGCTAAGTCTTTTCCTTTTTGAGAAGTGTTTTGCAGATTAAGAACTACCCTCATCCACAAGTAACACTACCAAGGAACAGCCTGAGGAAGTTCATCTTTTACCATTCCATTCTGTCCTTCAGGTCCGAGGGAGAGTAGAGCCCCACTAGAGAGTCTTCCTGGATTCCAGCTACCAGTCCTGCAGGTGAGCCCCGGCTAGCCCAACTTGTCTGTATACGAAAAACTCAGGTCTGCACACGGAATGCCTTATTCTGGTCTCCTGTTAAGGTGGTAGAATGTAACCAGTGGAGAATGACATGGGTTTCAAATGTGGTGACCATATGTACACAATTTTGCACAATGGTCTCAGTTTCAAAGATTCTATCCCACTATCAGATTTGCTTCCTGGTTTGGGGTTTAAAAATTAGGTCATGCCCTGGCTGGTGTAGCTCAGTGAATTGAGTGCAGGCCTGTGAACCAAAAGGTCACTGGTTCGATTCCCAGGCAGGGCACATACCTGGGTTGTAGGCCAGGTACCCAGTAGGGGGGCACAACAGAGGCAACCACACATTGATATTTCTCTCTCTTCCTCCCTTCCCCTCTCCCTAAAAATAAATAAAATCTTCAAAAAAAAATTAGGTCAAATAGTACTGAAAGGTTTTAAACTGAGAGGTCTTGGCCAGGGTGAGCTAAGTGTGGAGACACAACCAACATTCCCAAGTTTCACATGCAAGAAAGTATTCTCAATGGAATGTATCTTTTGCATAGAGGTACTGCTGGAACTAAGAAAACCCATGTTTATTTCTCCTGAGATAGCCAGAATAATGTTTTGTAAGTTTTTGGGACCATGATTCTGAATCCAGGCAACAAGGGGCAAAGGTCATGGGAATAAGAGGTTTGGAAGGAGCTCTATTCAGTGCAAAGTCCAGGCTTGCCTTTTGAGTTAACTTTCATGGCTTTGGGTGAGGCTATTTAAGCCCTCTCTCCAAGCCAAGCTCCTGGTGACCCCAGAGGCATACTAAGGTAGATAAATATTTTGTTCTCATATTCCAAAGTTCCCTTTATTTCCATCAGCAAGAAATTAGGGTCTACGCCCTAAGAGGCAAAACTGCAAAATGACCTCCTGCTCTAAGATCCTCACAAATGGAGGGAATAACCTACAGATGAGGAAAGACTTAAGAGACATAGAAACCGTCTGCAAAGGTATGGGCCCCCAATTGTAAAAAAACAATTTACAAAAAAGTTGAGGAAAATGGAATACCTGTTGGACATTTGATATTAAAGAATAGTTTTTTGATAGGTATAATGCTCCTGTGGTTATTTTTTTTAAGTCTTTTATAAGTACATACTAAAATATCAATGGATAGGAAGTTAAATGATTATCTGGGTTTTGCTTTCATCCGTTACCTTGTTAGGCTAACACTTCAGTAAGATGTTTACATTTCTCCCACAAGAAATGGAGCTCATTTCTACAACTTGAAACAGAAGTAAAAATAGTCTTTTGCATCCTTGGGGGTGGGGTGGGAATAATATACTCATTAACTATGTTTTATTTCTGAATTTCATGTCTTAGTTCTGCTATTATCTAGTGGAGAGGGGCAGTGAGAGTAGAAATGAAAAGCTGGCCTGGGTTTTGTTGAAATTGGGTGATGGGTACATGTGAGTTCATTATACTACTCTACTTTTGGGTGTTTATTAAAAATCTCCATAACAAAGCTTAAGAGAAGAGTTGTTGAAGAAAGTGCCACCTCCCTAGAAGCATAAGAATTCTGCCTCCCTGGGAATCATCTGTGGGTGTGGTGGTATGTTTCAGGCCTTCCAAAATAGTTTGACTTTCACGTAGTCTGTCCTACTATCACCGAAAACCACTGAAAATGTCAGTTTCATAAGTAACAACAAAGCCTTTGATACACTAGTTCAGTGGTCCCAACTTTTTTGGCACCAGGGACTGGTTTCCTGGAAGACAATTTTCCCACAGATGGGGTTGGTGGGGATGGTCTCAGGATGACTCCAGCGCATTACCTTCAAGCTCACCCCCTGCTGTGCGGCCTGGTCCCTAACAGGCCCTACCTGTACTTGTCCATAGCCCAGAGGCTGGGGACCCCTGCACAAGATGGCTCAAATCTTAGTTCGGAAAAGTTAATTTTCATGCAGTGGAGAAAACTATGCAAAAGCAATAGTGGTGGTTTGCTGTCCTTATAAATTTCATAAAATGGCTTGAGAGGGCCTTACTTGCCTTTTCGGTTAACACTCAAGCATGCCTTCTCTTTTCTGCCACAGACTCTCTACCAACAAAGGCAGATGGGATTAGCCACGGGGAGAGAAGCATGGACCACCCCCAGATAGATCATCTTCAAGGTCTCATCTATACATACTGCTGAAGGACAGAATGCAGCAGCCAGCCCCAGTAGGCGTGATGGCCTTAGAAAATGCACCCCTGCCTCCTTCCCTGGTTTCACTTTGTACTTTCTATCTTCACCACATACACTCTGCATTACCTCGTTAGGCTAGTGCTTCAGGAAGATGTTTCCATTTCTCCCACGACATAGAGCTGTCTCATTTCTACAACTGGAAACAAATGTTGTAAAAACAGTCCTTGGCATCCTTGGGGGTGGGAGTAATATACTCATTAGCTATGTTTTATTTCTGGATTTCATTTTTTAGCTTTGCATATATTCTCCCATAGTCAATTCTGTTCTCTGTCTTTATTATACTTGTTTGCCTGTTGTTTCCTCTATGCCTAGTTATTAAACATGATTTTCCTTTCTGTCTGATACTAGTTGCAGACAGACATTCAGCTTACTAAAGTACACAGATTCTAAAATGGTGGAACAGGTGAAGAACACTACCACTGCGGGCAAATATTTATTCTTCTTTGGGCACCAGGGGGTAGAAACAAGGAATTACATGGGTAAGCCACAAGCAGGCAGGCCTTAAGCAAAAATACTGAAAAAATGTGAAGATAGCATCTGCCAGAAATAAGTTTGGTCTTAGCAGTGACCTTGTAGCTGAACTAAGATCACATTACCATTTCTGGAACTCTGAATTGATTTTTAAAGGTATTTCTAAACACACCTCACCTTCTGAACAAGGGCCTATGCTGTGCAGGTGCAGGAAACAATCTGCCTAGTGTTACTGAGACACTGCCCCTCAAAGTTACTGTTCTTTTACTTTACCTCAATATATCCTGCTGCTTCAAAAATAAATAAAATGTACACTACACATCAGAATGTTAATGACTCTGGCTCCATTAATCTCTAAACCATACAAGTGGCAAAGTGGAGAGAGAAACAATTTTATTTTTGGCCTTTTTATTATTCTAGCAATTTGGGGCTTCCACTCTTACTTCTATTCAGTTAACCCGCTGATATCATTATATCTGACCCCAACTGATAAAAACCATTCTTAAACATCACTCAATTCTGTTGAAGACCATGGTCCTCCTGTCCCCAAGGCAGCTCCTAGAGAGAGAGGGAAAAGTCTCTCTCTGTATACGAATTGAACCAACATCAAACGACGAAAAATCAGTCTCTGTCAAGTCAGGCAGGAGGGAGTGTCAGGCTTGTAAAACCAAACCTGGAACCTGCCTGCAGTCCTCTGAACAGCAGAAACCATTCCCTCTCCCCTATACCTCTGTAAGCTAATTCTACTTTTTTTTAAAAGGACATCTCCCCTAATTCCCACCTTCAATAAATATCCAGTCTAAATTATTCTCCACCCAGTTATTTTTTTCACAAGCTCCATGGGGAAGATTTACCCTGAGACATAGTGAAGAGAATGGGGATTTTGGAAAGAGATAAAAAGGTACAAGGCAAAGTGGTCCCAGTATCAGAAATGAAAACATTCTGCTTCCTGTGTGACTCAACAATGAAGCAGGTAAAAGAGCTGAAGTATTTGTGAGACTGGGACACCGAGATTTCAGCTGCATTACGCTCGGACTTGTGCTCAGAGAGAAAAGGAGAGGTGCAGGCAGCCTTGTACTCCAGGAAAAACGGTGGGACTAGGGGGTGCACTGGAATCAATTCAATCAAAATTTTTCACTCCTCCTTCCCAGTCCTCCTATACACAGGGGACTAGGGTCTGGCCTCTCTGTGGTATACTAAAGGAAAAAACAGCAGACAAGAGCGAGAGCCTTTACCCAGCCCATGGTCTGGAGCAGATCCTTAGCACTGTCTTCACTGAGGCTGGAGGTCTGGATTTTTGCCCACTGAACCCCTACGTTTGTGCCTTATGCTCATCCTCCCTGGTCTACCCTCATAACATCCAGGTTTCCCCCAACCTCAAGAACACAAAGCTTTTCAGTTCTTTGCCACAAGGTAATTTTAAAAATGTGGTTTCTTTGTTTAAACAGTTACTAAGTTGGTTGTATTTTAGTAACAGACTGCCCCTTCCATAGCCCTCCATTCAGTCCTGTATGATCACATCATCATCGCTGTCATCCTCTTCTTCCTCCTCTTCTCCCTCCTCATCTTCTGGCACTTCTTCCTCCTCCTCTTCCTCCTCTTCATCCAGACAAACCACCACCTCAGCTGGCTCAGGTAATCGAGAATCAAACCAATCCAGTACTTGCTGAGTGCTAAGCCTCGACTCCTGACTCAGTTGAGGGATATCACTTTCCCGTAGCTGTTGGTGGGCTGCCCAGTACCTCTCCAAGGGCCGTATGTCGGGTGGAGGTGGGGGGATTGGCAGAGGTGGTGTCTCAGCCCATTCATTCAAGGAGCGGGTTGAAGGCGATGGTGTGGGAACTGCTGGGTCCTGGAAACTAGGGGCACCGGGTACTGCGTTATCCCGAAACCATTTTAGCTGCCCATGCTTCAAGGCATAGCGTGTGTCACCAAACCACTGAATAATCTCAGGTCGAGGTAAACCAGTGATCTGTTCTAATTTATGGTAATCCTCACGGCGTGCCCATTGACACTGTAAAAAAAACGATTTGAGGATAGCCAACTGCTCTTTGGTTTTGCGCTTGGTCTTTCGCTGGCGTTGGGTATCTGGGGAAAGGTACTCAGCAGGGCCAACCCTATCTAGTACTGAGTTAGGCCTGAGCCTCTGGGACCATGCTGGCTCCACATGTGGGGGAAGAGCCTGTTCACTGGGTGACAGTGGCTGTGGGAGACAGCCCAGTGGCCGGAGGGGTATAGAGGTGGCTGTAGTTCCATTAGCCAGTACCTGGAAAGAGGAAGAAGAGGTAGAAGGAGGAGTCACATTAGATGCTGACCCCTGCTTACAACTACTGGCAGATAATGAGGTTGGTGGGGGCTTATCTGGAGCGTGTGGCTGGTGGACAGCTGTGGAGTGGTTCCAGGAAGCAGGACCAAGGCCATGAGACTGGTCAGGACCCCTGCCTGTCTGCTCTTTAGGGAGGCCACTGCTTTGAAGATCCTGCCAAAATTCTGACTGGTGAGAGAGTGCTCCACTGCCAGGTGCAGTCAGGGGCTCCTTTGCTTTCTGATGACTCAGTGGCTCTGAGGGGTCCTCAGGCTCTACCTTTAATCCTTTCATCTGGGTGGGCTCACTAAGAGTCAGGGGCACTATTCCAAGACTAACTTGTTCTGGAGGTGGCACTGGAGAAGGCACCTCCTCCGGGGGCCGCCCTGCATGATGAGTAAAAGAGAGAAGGGATTTGAAATGAAGTTGGTCCCTGTGATAAACCACTCGGGCTCGAGTCTCTTCTATTTCTTCAGATGACCAGCTGATGCCACAGCGGAGGCGCTGGGCCATGAACCAAGTCTTGACTTTCTCCATCTGCAGCCCATAGCGTAGGCAGAGAAGGGCAATGTCGGCTAGACTAGGATAGGGGAAGTAGCTGAAGGTTTGTAGCAGGTGTTCATTGCCATCCAGCTCACTGGTCTGGGCTGCTTGAGTCCACACAAGCTGGAGGTCCTCGGAGATTGGAGGGAGACAGATGAGCCCCGCATGGGAGGTATTAAGACTGCTGGCCTCTTTGTTAGGAGGCATGGTGCTTTCTGATTTGTGCCCTTCAGAGATAGCTGTAACAAGAAGAGAAACAGCTCAATCACTGGGGTCCTCTTTTGGCTCATTGGTCAATTTCTACCAAACAAAATGCTGGATTCCAAAACAATCAACTTTCTATGTGTACTGTGTTGTTTTGTTTTTAAGTGCTCTAACAGTTTCTTATTTCTTTCATAACCCTATGTTATCAAAGCCTGCTAAAATTCCCACTGTGTGAATGGAAAAACCAAAGTCCTAATTATCCTAAGTAACATAACTAGTGAGTGCTTTTATCTTAGATGAAAATCTGTCTTTAGAAGTTATGAAGGACTTTCAGCCAAGATGGAGGCGTAGGTAGACACACTGTGCCTCCTCGCACAACCAAAAGAAGGATAACAATAATTTAAAAACAAAAAACAACCAATAATGATGGAAAATTGAACTGTATGGAAGTCCGACAACCAAGGAGTTAAAGTAGACACATTCATCCAGACCGGTAGGAGAGCAAAGTGGTGGCTGGTGGACCCCCGGCACACATGGCGGCTGGCAGACCTAGCAAGGCGGTGGACTGTGGAGCGCAGTGCGGTGCTCAAGGCAGCAGGCAGTCCCACATTCAGGTGCAGATAAACCAGGCAAAACTTGGGAGTCAGACAAATCGCGAAACCCAGGGTCCCTGCATCGGGAAATAAAGCCTCAAAACACCGATTGAAAACACCTGTGGAGGTTGAGGTGCAGAGAGAGACTCCCAGCCTCACAGGAAAGTTCACTGGAGCGACCCACTGGGTCCTAGAATGTACACAAGCCCACCCACACGGGAATCAGCACCAGAAGGGACCAATTTGCTTGGGAGAAGCAGGGGAAGTAACTGAAATCCGACAGACAGCAGAGCAAGTGCCACTGTTCCCTCTTGGACCCCTGCTGCACATTCAGTGTCACAACCCAGCAATGTGGGTTGCCCTGCCCCAGTGAACACCGAAGGCTCCACCCCTCACTATGTAACAGGCGTGTCTAAACAAACAAACAAAATGGCCCAAATGGAAGAACAGATCAAAGCTCCACAGCAAATACAACTAAGCAATGAAGAGATAGCCAATCTATCACATGCACAATTCAAAACACTGGTAATCAGGAAGCTCACAGAATTGGTTAAATTTAATAGCAAATTAGATGAAAGAATGAAGGCCATGATAAGTGAAATAAAGGAAAATGTACAGGGAACCAACAGTGATGGGAAAGAAACTGGGACTCAAATCAATGGAGTGGACCAAAGGAAGAAAGAAGCATCCAATCAGAAAAGAATGAAGAAACAAGAATTCAAAAAAATGAGGAGAGGCTTAGGAACCTCCAGGACATCTTTAAACGTTCCAACATCCGAATCATAGGGATGCCAGAAGGAGAAGAGGAAGACCAAGAAGTGGAAAAGTTATCTGAACAAATAATAAAGGAGAACTTGCCCATTCTGGCAAAGGAAATAGACTCCCAGGAAGTCCAGGAAGCTCAGAGAGTCCCAAAGAAGTTGGACCCAAGGAGGAACAGTGTGGAACATATGGTGTGGAACATATCAAGGCAAGGCATAATTACATTAGCCAAGATTAAAGATAAGGAGAGAATCCTAAAAGCAGCAAGACAAAAGGGGAGAATTACCTACAAAGGTGTGCCCATAAGACTGTCAGCTGATTTCTCAAAAGAGACCTTACAGGCAAGAAGGAGCTGGAAAGAAGTATTCCATGTCATGAAAGGCAAGAACCTACATCCAAGATTACTCTATCCAGCAAAGTTTTCATTTAGAATGGAAGGTCAGAGAAAGTGCTTCTCAGATAAGGTCAAGGTAAAGGGGTTTATCATCACCAAGCCGTTATTTTGTGAAATGTTAAAGGAACTTATCTAAGAAAAAGATAACAAATATGAATAGTAAAAAGACAACAAACTCACAACTATCAACAACTGAACCTAAAAAAACAAAACAAACTAAGCAAACAACTAGAAAAGGGGTCCTGGCTGGTATAGCTCAGTGGATTGAGCACGGGCTGCAAACCAAATGGTCATAGGTTCAATTCCCAGTCAGGGCACATGCCTGAGTTGCAGGTCAAGTCCCTAGTGGGGAGCATGCGAGAGGCAACCACACACTGATGTTTCTCTCCCTTTCTCTCCTTCCCTTCCCCCCTCTCTAAAATCTCAAACAAACAAACAAACAAAAAAAACTAGAAAAGGAAGTTTCATAGAAATGGGGATCACATGGAGGGTTATCAGTGCTATCAGTGGAGAAGGAAGGGAGGAGAATGGGGGAAACAGTACAGGGAATAAGAAGCATAATTGGCCCTGGCTGGTGTGGCTCACTGGATTGAGCGCTGGCCTGTCGCTGGTTCAATTCCCAGTCAGGGCACATGCCTAGGTTGCAGGCCAGGCTAGGTGTCCAGTGAGAGGTGTGCGTGGGGCAACCACACATTGATATTTCTCCCCCTCTCTTTCTCCCTCCCTTCCCCTCTCTCTAAAAAAATAAATAAATAAAAGGTCCCTGGTTTGATTCCCAGTCAGGGCACACACTTGGGTTGTGATAGTGTACATCTCACACACTGATATTTCTCTCCCTCTTTCTCCCTCCCTTCCCCTCTCTCTAAAAATAAATAAATAAAACCTTAAAAAAAAAAGAAAAACAAGCATCCTTATATAGCCTTTACCTTTCTAAGTTAAACTTATTTCTCCAAGTTCATGGAACACAAGTCACAAAATGAAGGCTCAATCAACCACAGAAACAAAAGGAGCAGTGATCTCCTCTTGTTACACATGTGTTAGCTCCTAACAGTTAATTTTTTATCTCTAGAATGTGAAGATGGGTTGGAAATACAACATATGAAAATCTAGAAGGTAAGTCAGCACTGCTCCTCAGCCCAATTCCCAGCTCTCTTTTCTTTCCCCTCTTGGTGGTGGAGTGTTGGGGATTGGAGATGAGACTTACCTTTAAGCCCTAAAGCTGAACCCGAGAGCTTTAGTTTTTCTCTCTCAGTGGGATGAGAGAGAGGGTCAGATATCTGGGATAAATGGGGCTTACCCCTCCCCCACCCCTGTGAGGAGGGAGAGGAATGTTCCCTTTCCCCAAATCATCCTCAGAACAAAGGTTATCCCCTCCCCCCAGCCTTTGTCTCTTCCAACTGCTCAGTCTCTCTCCAGGGAGCCTAGAGAGCTACCTCAGAATTTAACAGGCCCCCCTACTCGGGGCGGAAGGCCTGCAGCTCTCATCTCTTCAGGCCAGCTTTCTTCTCAGGCTCAGGTGGGCAGATTCATAAATTGTAACCAGGTCCTGCAAACCACCCAGGAGCACCACTGGTTCTGGGTGTGGGGACTGCAGGGATAGCCCCTGACCATACTTCATTCTTGAAGTACCTGCTCAAGTTATTTCCCAGGATAATCCTGTTGACTGAATTTTAATTCAGCTCCCTGTGTGGGTCTTAGAGACTTTAACATATCTGTCAGCCTTTACCCTTAAAGAGATCTCATTTGAATTTACAGATACTACTTCTAATGTATTAAAGATGGGACAGAATTCCTATGTAAATGCTACATATGAATGGAGAAAAACCTCAAGTCCAGAAAGTTACAAATACAGCAGCATACGAAAAAGTTTTATATAATGATTAGACAATGTAGAAGCATTTTAAAGTGTCACCATTACCTTTTAACAAACAAATCTTAACTGAAGGCCATGCAGATCCTAAAGGCAATATATACTGAAGAGAACCTGAAGAAGGTAAATGGAGGTAGTATGGCACAGTGTGTAGAAATCTGATTCTTGAGCATGGCCAATCTGCAGTCTAAACCCCAAGTCTGCCACCAGCTATATGAGCTTGGGCAAAAGTTACTGAACTTACATGAGCCTGTTTCCTCATGTATAATACATGGAGACAGTGCTGGGTATCCAATAAAGTTATTTATTTTTACTGAGCACCTACTATGTGCTAGGCATCACGGGTAGGCAGGGCCTAAAGCAGCTGTTGGAGGTGGAAGTCTGGAGTGAAGCAAATTAGAGATTAATCAAAGCACTACTATTTGCTACAGTGGGGCTGGTCCTTGGGAAAGTTATTTAACCCCTCTGAGCTTTAGTCTCCCATTAGAAAAAAGGGAGATCATAACAGTACTTACTTCACAAGTTTATGACTAAGAAAAAATGCACTTGACATTATGCTAGAACAAAGGCTCAATAAATACCAGCTTTTATTATTACAGCCTCATGGGATGGTTTTGATATAAGATAATGCTTTTCCTAGACAATAGAGGAAGTGAGACACAGACTGAACCCTTTAAAATCACTGTTTCCAATCTGCTTTGACAGAGTCCTCATTCTAACAAGCACAAAAGGAGACAAGAGGGTGTCTGTGGTTTTATACTTCTTACATTTTGAAAGTTGGATATAAATCCAGAAAGGATTTTGCTCTTTTCAAAAAAGTATGAAAATCACTGCTTTAGGAGAACTGAATCCATAATTTGGACATAAATCCTTTTTGATTACCAGGTGAAGTGCTAGTGCGCAGCTGTACTTTCGCCCTCCGGGTTCATCCCAGACACAGCCGAGTGGCCCGTGAGGAAACGCTTGCACAGCCAGGTCTAAACCTTCAGGAACACCACCAACCCTAAGCTGGAGAATATTTATGCTTGCAGTATTTGACATCTACTTAACCTTATCTGTGTCCTGTCCAAGGATACACCACCACTTTGGATATGAGAAAGATGTAGCACAAGGACTAAAGCAGTCCAGTATGAGGATGGACTGCCAGACAGGAAAAAGGCAGGTACAGCTCTAAGCCTAGGAGGAGGAATTCTGTTTTCATTTCTTCAGATTCTCGTGGCACCTTCTCGGTATGTCAGTGAACATTCAGTAATGCAAATACCATATTGGTGTACTGTATATGTCGACTGTTTTCCAACTACTCGAAACACAAGTTATGGAAGACTTCTAATTCAGATTGGTGGCTTAAATTAAGCCATAGCTGTATAGCTGGCTTTGAAATAGGAAGAAACTACAACCAGAGAGTGACTCATGAATAATTATAACAAGTAGGGTACACCCTATAGTGATCAAAACCAAAAGCTGACTTTCCAGTGACTTGTGCCTTCATTTGGAAAGGGTAGGAGAAAAAAGGTAATCAAAACTGCAAAAATGACTCCTACAGGCAAAGGTGGTGGTGATGGTGGGATTATCAATTATGAATAATTACTCAATTTGTATCCTTATTACATATGTGAGATATGCCCTACTGCTACTTAAAGTTGCTAATAAAACATACGGGATATAGCCCCTTTTCTTTTTGGACCTTCCAGGCCCCTGAGCAGATGGCAGAAAAGAATGGGCTGCCTTAAATCTCCAGCCTAGGTGTTCACACAGTCCTAGGAAAAAAGGTGTTCAGAACTTTAGGCTTGAGCCTAGGCTCACGGTTAAAGCCGGAGAGATGGTTCAAGCGAGAGCCTAGACATGATCCTGCTAAATTTCCTAAATCTTTATTCAGAGAAGAATTGAAGTACTGGTTGCAATTTTGCTGATATAGTTTTAAGGGTCCTTAAAGGACTTCTAGTGATATTCAATTTATGTGCTTCTCAACTTTTTAGATCACGAACCTCTTTATGAATGAGGTAAAAGTTATGGACCCTCAGAAAGTTATGACTACTCCTCCACCCTCAAGTAAACATTCACACTTACACACATATATATGTAATTTCAGGCGATGCATTGGCTGCGCAGGAGTCCAGCTTAAGAACCTCTGTCTAATGTTCTCCCAACTTAATAAAGGCAATGATAATGATGGTTAAGTGCTTGAGGTGAACAAACAGCTTGATGTGAATGAATGGAAAAAATGGATGGAAGACTCAAGAGGATTTAAATAAGTGGGTACTGGAGACATTATCAATAGCTGGACAGAGTGAAAGGGAGGACCAAGAGTCTGGCTTCACTGACCCACTGGATTGTAAGACCAATACCCACAGTGCACTGGATCCTAGAGGCTGGATGGCTACTACCTAGTGTGCCCAAACCACCTTCCTTCTGACGCCCTGTGCCTGCGGGCCGGCTACATGTGCTTCCAGACCTGCTTATGCCCCTTGCTGTTCTGCATTTACCTAACAATTAAACACCACACAAATGTATGAAAAATTCATGCATAAAAAATGGTTCCTATGAAGACAAAATCAAATGCTTGGGAAGACGTAACACAAAGGAGATACATTTTAAAAGTCCTTGAGAGTAGGCAAGACAACTATAAGACTGGAGGGGCAGGGGACTTAAAAATATCTCAGGAAAGTTCTGCATTGAGATTGCTTCAAGTGTTTGAAGTTCTCACTCCACTTTAAAGAAACCAAACCTGAAAATCATCGATGATGAGAGGCAGTGGCTCCCACACCAGACCACACTAGAACTACCTGGGAAACTTAAAGTGCGGCACCCTCCTCATTTTGACTTAGTCTGGACTGGGGCCTCAGCAGCAGCAGTTTTAAAAAGTCCTCAGGGTGCAGCCAGATTTGGGATTTGCTTGTGTAGTTTATTCTAGAAAGATAGGTGAGAACTGCAATCAGCCGACCTATACAAAGAAAACGCGGTGACTACCCCTAACAGGTTGGTGAAATGAATGTACTTTTAATGGTGATGTTTGGCTCTGTATGCATCATTTTTAAAACTCCCAACTTTAACTGGGTTTTTAATTTTTTTCCAATTAGTGCCATCTACCCATCCTAATCATATAAAAGGGCTTCACAGGTATGGTGAAAAGGAAGTTCGTGTGATAAAAGATCTCCTGATTTGGGCCCACCTTACCAAACCGGCCTCGGCTTGAGTCTTCTTTCAGTTTTTTAGTCTCAGATTAGGACGCAACACCAGGAACCTCTGAGGACTTGGGTTCTCACTTTCTTGGTTGGTTTTCTGAATACATCTGGGTAAGCGGGTCAGAAGGGGAATTTCTCCTAAACCTTCATTCTCAAAGACCACTGCTACCCAGAAGTACGGCCAGGTTTCTGTACGTGTGTTGAGGTCGCCAGGAGATAGTCATGAGGAGGAGGGAGGCCTAGGAAGGAAACATTTCTCCCATCCTCCATTTCACAGGCAGTCTAGAAGGCTCCGAACTGGGTCAAAGAACAAAAAGTTTCTGCACTTGGGGCAACGAGTCCCAGGGAGCAAGCGAATCTCAATCCTCCCCTCGCCAAGGGCGTCCCATCCCAGGCTTCCCCTCCTCCTTACACACCCACTCACCCTCTCCCAATTACAACAGGGAACCTAAAAGTCTATAGGATAGAGAGAGAACCGAACGAATTACAAACTCGCATTCTACCCCCCACCGCGCAGGGATAGGGTTCTGCAGGTCGGAGATCGTACTAGGGGGCTGGGAGGGGAAGTCGTAGGGGCTGGGGAGTCACTCACCGCGGTCCGGCCCGGGCGGCCGCTCCCAGACTCGCACCATGGGCCGGGCGAAGAGGGGGAGAAAGGGCAGGGGCCTCCGGGGTGGAAATGGGGTTCCCGCCCGGTGCGGCCTGCTCCGAGCCCACCCGCACAGAGGGTCGGGATCAGTACTGCCCCTCCCGCCCCGAGAGCGCGCCCGTCCAGCCCAGCCCTGCTCTTTCGAGTTGGAGGCGGGGCGGTTGGGTGGGGCGGGATCCAGGGGCGGTACCTAGGTGGCCCGAGTCCCGATTCGTGGACGCGGGTGGGCGGGCGCCGAGGAACACACTGGGCTGGCCATTGGCTGCGTGGGTCTCAGCTGAAGTCGGCTATTGGCTGCGTGGGCCTCAGCCGGGGTGGCTATTGGGTGAGTGGGGCAGGGAAGATGTCCTCCGCGACCAGGGGACCTTCCCCCACCCTCGACCTAGCGGCGCCGGAGCTTCGGAGTACGCGAGGCCACGTTCCTCCGGAAGTTCCCCAAGGAATTCACACCACTTTGCCGAACTGTCCAGAAGGCCTACAACTACTGTGCATTTGTTTGCTCCAGAGGGAAGGCTTTTCCGCATCCCTTTAACAGCCGTATACACGAGCGCGCCTTTCCAGCAAACGGGGCAACCGCGGCTAGCAGCGTGACTGTGAACGAAGCGCCTACAGCAACCGGGAGCTCGTTCTTGAAATGGATCAAATAAATGTCATGCCACCCAGAAAGACGAGGAGGATACTAGGGGCGTGACATTTTCTGCTTCCGGGGGCCAACCGACCTCCGACAGGTGTTCCCAAGGAAGCTCCGTAGGGGTCACCTCTTTGGGATCTACCAGACACCAAGTTACGTCCTTGTGCGTAGCAAAGAAAACCTGGAGCTCTGCCTCATATTTAAGGGCCTTAGTCTTCGCCTTCAAAAGCAGGTGACAATGAAATGGACTTTCCACAATGCAGTATTCCACACACTCTGGAGTTCTAGGCCAAAAGTTTCTACAGTTAGAATGCTCAGTCTTCTAAAACTTGGGAACAGTACTTTCTGTAGTTACTCTCCTATTTTATCCTGGTCTTTGAAAAAGTCTCTTCTCTATTCAAGTCACTCAGTAGCCTTATTTTCTTTCACTGGCCCTGTGTTTGCCCCTGCCTCTCTGCTCTCCCTCATTACGTTTAATAACAACCTCAAATCCTAAGAGCCAGCCCTACGTCCTTCAAATTAATATTGCAAAAACAGGAGTAGGCAACGGAAAGACATACTAGTGCAGCAGAAAGACTTTACAGTTGTGAGAAGGCAAAACAGTTTATTCTTGTATTATGTATTAGTTGTTGTATTATTTTCCATACAACTGTAAACCTACTTTGGTCCCACCTGTATATACTCAGCTTTAGAGTTTTGATCCCTCAGGGTTTAAGCCAGGGCTAGTGGTATATTTCAGGACCTTCTCAGTCATGACTATTACAATGCTCCAATGGGCAGCAGCAGTCCTCTGTTTTCAGTGAAGAGGTCATTCTCTCATAATCCAAACAATTTAATTAGACTGAATTGACTGGGAAGAACTTGTGCTTGTTTGGCTTGAAAGCCAGGCAGGAACTGGCTGTGGGAATTTAGTGCCTGACCCTGGAGGATTCAGTCATTCTGGGTAGAATCAAAGACAGATTTAGTTCGGGAGTACAGGCTGATGCTTCCCTCTTTTCTGTGGGGTTCACTCTAAAGCTTTAGAAGATGGAGTGGACTGGGTTGGGGAATGGAAGAAAGAAAGAGGCTGACAGTATTGGAAAAGGGAGGCTCCCACGTTTACCAGCACAATAACACTCCCAGCTCTTACAGGGACTACTGCTGAACAGTGGGAATTCATTCTATCTTCCTCAATGTAGAAATGTTAATCCCCGATGGCTGGCAGAAATCCTCTCTCCCTTTGCATGGCTCAGACATTAGGAGGACTGACCAAGAGGCACATTTACCCTCTAGAAGAGGAAGATGAGTTTCACAGACCATTTCCAAAAGCACTGGAGGAGCCCCAGAAATGTGTTAACATGGTCATTGTTTTTTTTTCCAAAAACAACAGATTTTTTAATGATATATTTTATTGATTATGCTATTACAGTTGTCCCATTTTCCCCCCTTTATACCCCTCTGCCCTGCACAGCCCCTCCCACCCACTTCCCCCCGCCTCCACCCCCACTTTAGTTCATGTCTATGGGTCATACATATAAGTTCTTTGGCTTCTACATTTCCTATACTATTCTTAACCTCCCCCTGTCTATTTTCTAACTACCATCTATGCTACTTATTTTCTGTACCTTTTCCCCCTCTCTCCCCCTCCCACTCCCCTGCTGCTAACTCTCCATGTGATCTCCATTTCTGTGGTTCTGTTTCTGTTCTAGTTGTTTGCTTAGTTTGTTTTTGTTTTAGGTGTGGTTGTTAATAACTGTGAGTTTGTTGTAATTTTACTGTTCATATTTTTATCTTTTTTTCCTTAGATAAATACCTTTAACATTTCATATAATAAGGGCTTGGTGATGATGAACTCCTTTAACTTGACCTTATCCGAGAAGCACTTTCTCTGACCTTCCATTCTAAATGAAAGCTTTGCTGGATAGAGTAATCTTGGATGTAGGTTCTTGCCTTTCATGACTTGGAATACTTCCAGTTCCTTCTTGCCTGTAAGGTCTCTTTTGAGAAATCAGCTGACAGTCTTACAGGCATGCCTTTGTAGTAACTGTCTCCTTTTGTCTTGCTGCTTTTACGATTCTCTCCTTATCTTTAATCTTGGCTAATGTAATTGTGGTGTGCCTTGGTGTGTTCCTCCTTGGATCCAACTTCTTTGGGACTCTCTGAGCTTCCTGGACTTCCTGGAAGTCTCTTTCCTTTGCCAGACTGGGAAAGTTCTTCATTATTTATTTTCAATTTCTTGCTCTTCCTCTTCTCCTTCTGGCATCCCTATGATTCGGATGTTGGAACGTTTAAAGATGACCTGGATGTTCCTAAGCCTCTCCTCAATTTTTTGAATTCTTGTTTCTTCATTCTTTTCTGACTGGATGTTCCTTTCTTCCTTCTGGTCCACACTGTTGATCTGAGTTCCAGTTTCCTTCCCATCACTATTGGTTCCCTGTGTATTTTTCTTCATTTTTCTTATCATAGCCTTCATTTTTTCATCTAATTTGTGACCAAAGTCAACCAATTCTGTGAGCATCCTGATCACCAGTGATTTGAACTGTGCATCTGATAGGTAGACTCTCTCTTCATTGCTAAGTTGTATTTGCTGTGGAGCTTTGATCTGTTCTTCCATGTGGGCCTTTTTTTTTTTTTTGTCTTGGCATACCTGCATCCACACAACTGCAGTTCCTTAGAGGAAAGTACGTTCTTGGTGGAGGGGATGGATCACAGCTCTTTTCTTTCCAAGTTTTCCTGGTCATTGGTTTTTGTAAAATTTTCAAAAAATACTTAAACTGCAATCGAGGCAGGAAGTTAGCAAGCATGGGGAGCAAAACCTCCAAATTCTAGCCTCCCTCCCCTTTTCCATCTTGGCTGGAAAATTGCAGATGTAATCTTCACTGACCACCTGTTCCCCCACTTCCCTTCCCCAATTTTCTATAATTGAGAGGACCAAAAAAAAAAAAAAAAAATCGGTATCTGGAGAGGAGGGACAAAAAGCCAAGGACCATCCTTGCCCACATTTAATGAAAACCTCCCACCAAGACCCCATTGGGGCATCTCATTCTCTGAGATTGCCCACTCTGACTTCTTGAGTACATACTATCACTTTACTAAAATTGCTATACTTTGCTAAATCATCACACTCTTAAGTTTTTTCTTGTTCCATGACAAGAACCTAGACCCTACTATCAGGTTGAGGCCACCCTTGGCCTCCCTGGGTGCCTCCTGGCATCACAATTGGTTAAGATTGATGTCTCTCCTTTCTGACTTTCCTTCCATCACACTTTCTATTCTTTCAGGTAGAAGTACAAGGGCCTTGGGCATTTGGGGATTAGCTAGGGAAATTGAGTTAGGGGTACATATAGTTTGGGTTTTGTAGGTATACATCTGTGATTTGCAATTACTTCTATGAATAAATAGTAGGTTTAGTGTTATGGGTTGAACTGTGTCCTCCAAAAAAATTCTTACATTAAAGTCGTAACTCCCAGAATCTCAGAATATGCTGTTTTTAGAGATAAGGTTTACAAAGACGTAATTAAGTTAAAATGAGGTGTTTAGGGTGAGTCCTAATCCAACATGACTGGTGTCCTTATGATAATAGGAAATTTGGACACTGACATACACATAGGTAAGACCATGTGAAGACAGAGAATTGGCTACCATAAGCCAAGGAGAGAGGAACCTCCAAATGAAATTGACTCTGCTGGCACCTTGATCTGACTTCTAGCTTCTAGAGCTGGGAGAGAATTTCTGTTGTTTAAGCCACCAGTCTAGTATTTTGTTAAGGCAGCCCTAGAAAACTAATATATGTATATACAGTAGTTTCCCGGAATACTCCCTAATGTCAACTATTCAGAGCATATCAGGTCCTCGAATAACTTGTCGTTCAACATCATTTTGTTATAACATTGATGAGGTGACACTGGAACTGAACTCTTGTTTACTCATATCAGTAAGCCTATGGTAAACTTGGTTTCATTATACCTCGTTTCTTTAAAGTTGCAGCACCTATCAACACATTAAGTGGGCTTACTGTTTATGACATCAGTTATTTCAAATTTGAAATGCTCCAAAATCTTATACCACATATACCAAAGAAACTTGATAGTTTTTTCCAAATTTGACAAAAATCCTAAAAATTATTCCACTATCACTTACAAGGTGTGCTGAAATATTCCTATGCTATCAATTTTAAAAAGGAATCAAGTAGCCCTGGTTGGTGTGGCTCAGTGGGTTGAGCGCTGGCCTGCAAACCAAAGGGTCGCTGGTTCAATTCTCAGTCAGGGCAGATACCTGGGTTGTGGGTCACAAGAGGCAACCACACATTGATGTTTATATCCCTATCTTTCTCCCTCCATTCCCCTCGGTCTAAAAATAAAATCTTTTAAAAAAAAGTGATCATGTAGAAAACAATTACCTTTCTCCACTCTTTATAGAAAACATTAAATATAATCAATCATATGAAAATGCGATCAAAGAGTGTGCAGCCAAAAACAAAACTGTAAGAAAAAAAAAATAGGTTTGCCAGGCAGATACATTTTAAAATTTATTTTTAAACTTTGTGTTATTGTGGTATTTCTTAGCTTTTTTAAAATTATAATTTGTTCATCTTTTCTCATTCTAGAATATGTTATTTTGTGCCTAACATACTTATTTTCCCTTAAAAAAAGTCCCAAAGGCCCTGGACAGGTGGCTCGGTTAGAGTGTCCTCCCACACACCAAAAGTGTTCAGTCTGATCCCCAGAGAGGGCACACACCTAGGTTGTGGATTTGTCCCCCTGTGGGGGCACGTATGGGAGGCAACTGATCCATGTTTCTCTCTCTCTCATATCAGTGTTTCTCTCTGTCTCCCTTCCTTTGTCTCTAAAATCAATAAACATATCCTCAGATGAGGCTTAAAAAAATAATAGAAAATAAAAAGGCCCAAAAGTTGTATGCTTAAGGAGCTCCAAAAGTTGGATCTACCCTGGGATTAACTAAATGGATATGAGTCAGTTTCTGCCCTATTTAGGTGAACCCTGCCATATTCTGGGCCCCATCTCCCAAGAAATACCAAAGCTGAGGGCTGACCCATCAGAAGTGCAAGTACTGAGGGTTTGGGATAGCAAAAGCTGCAAAGAACGAGTTTGTGGAAGAAAGGATTCAGACTGATTTACTGCCAAACTAAGATGTAAGAAGTCTGGAAAGACATTTGGGCCACAGAGGAACCATAGAAGGTAAGCCCTGGAAAGCACCTACTTACCTCTCCTTGGATGTCTGCTCCTCATGCTGACTCCAGCATCTGTAATGTCACTGACAAGTACCAAACAGTGGATTTTCTGCAGTGACATCACAACTTGGTTATTATGATGTAATGAAGAGGCATCTGAGTCTTCTCAGGCTAGGGCTCCCTTACCATTAATATTGTCTCATTAATTTGTGCATAGTTGGATCCTTTCATCATTCAGGTGATGTGGGAGTCAATACTCTTAGAAGTTGACCTTTTTCAAGGATGTTTCCCTGTGATATCTATTTCTATTGCTCCATTCTGGATTAGACAAAGGTCCTTGTTTCTCCTCCCTGTCACATTTCTCATCTTTGGCTTTAGGGTTACCCTTATTAGGGAAAACAGCTTTGCTCTTTTCTCCAATGCTTAGGGTGCATAATGTAACTTAGATGGCCCCCTTAAGAAAGAATGGCCCTCATTTAAGGGGAAACACAGGACTTATACCCAAGCTGTTCTCTAATTGCAACAGCAGCTGCCGTTAGGTGCCAGGAAACTAAAGAACTGGGCCCTGATAACTCTCCCTACCACTATGCTCCCTATCCCAAATTGTGGTGGGAGCGTATTGGGGTATCATACACCTGGGTGGCTGATGGGGACCACTTTGTGGGCATCAGAAACCGTAACCCTGCATGGGCAAGGCCTGTAAGTCTCAACTGGAATGCTGGGAATGCTGGAGGCAGGCAAGACACAATACTAGCACCAAGGGTTCCAGTGGGAGATCAGGCCTAAACAATGCACTACACTCTTTGAGACCTACCTTGCTTTGTATAACCCTGATGCCATGAATCAGATATCTAAATCCAAAGCAGGAGTGAACCCCTAATCTCATGAATCATGCCTTAACAATCAACCTGGCATCAGCATGTCTAACAGACCCTGACCTGAGGCAATCTCTGTTTTTTCAGTTGTCATCTACAGATAATGTCTGCTTTCTGTAACTATAGCCTTAGGGCACCGACTAGCTATTCATGCATGCTATACACCCCTACACATACCAATCTCGATAAAAACTGTTTCGGAGAAGGGCTTGGGGCATTCTCCACTAGAGGGAATCGTCACTCACTGGAACAACAGATTACGTCTGAGACAACCCATTTCATCCTCGACTGGGAGGACTCCACAGGACGGAATTCCCCACTGGTGGCCCAACTTCTTTCCACCCAACTTTTGCATAGCCAGAGGACTTCAGTAGGCAGGGAATGGGACTTCAAAAAAAGTGAGATGATCAGACGTTGTACATGGGGGGAGGATCTTGCCTCTGAGTCTCTTGCCATCCTCAGCCAAAAACAACAACAAAAAAAAAAACAACACCCCCCCACAAAAAAACAGTATTTCTCAATATTTGATGAAACATCCTTCTTACAGTTCCACTTTATTTAAAACATGAGGTCTTCTATCCATAAGGGAAGGCTGGTGCAAGCAGCAGCCAGCAGTGAGGCACAATACTAGTGGGTTTGGGGCCCAGTGAATAGGGCTGCACTATGAAGAGACTGGGGAGGCTCTGGGATGGCCTGATAACAGTGGTTTGCAGGGGGATTCACACAGCAAACTTTCCTAGCCAGGTTAGCTATTCAACGGGTGGACTAGTCAATGATTTTAGCAACTTAGCTTTTCTTTAGCAATATTACCAGAAGAAGTGCCAAGGCTGGGAACAGAGAAAAAAAATTAAGTCTCTTTCATTTTTCCTTATGCTTAGATAGGGAAAGGGATAGAAAGTGGTAGCAGAAAGTGAAACATTTTTGCTGTTATATCCCTTGCCATGGAAAACTGAGGGTCTGACTGTGCAGAGGCCTGTTTCATAGCCTGGAGATGAGATGTGGTTACGAGGCCTGGGTTTAAGCCCTGTCTTGAGCTGTACTAAAGAAAATTCTCTGACCCTTCTCATCTCTGGATCTACATCCCTATCTGTACAGGAGCCTGGACCTCTAAAGGTAAGTCTTTTTCCAGGTCTGATTCTGTGACCTGTGCACTGGAAAGACCCAGAAGAGCTCCAGAGAAACAGGAGTTAGAAGCAAGGCATGTGGAAGTTAAGATTGGAAAATTGAGAAATTAGGGCTTATTATGAAGAGAAATGATCAGGTACACTCAAAGAAAAACAAAGAACAAAGAAGGCTCTCAGACATCTGACATGTGGATGAGAGGAAGGGGCAACAGTGTACCTACTGTGTTGCTTCAAGGACCCAAGCCCGATCATGCTAATAGTTTCCCTATGGCACTTCCCGGTCCACAGCTGACATGTTATACTGTTAATAGCTCCCATTCAAAGTTATCATCCTGTAGAGGACAGTCCCCTCCACAATCCCTAACACTCCTAGTGTTTCCCAAGTCAGATTAGGCTATCAGTTTACCTCCAGGTCCTGGGGCATCTCTATAGGGAAAGAGCCAGGAGACTCACATGTTGAGACTAGGAAACAGAGTGGGGGCATAATTGAGCCACAGTACTACTTCCAGAGAATGGATTATCCCTCGTTCCCTGCCCCCAACCAGCTAGTATTTATCCACTAAAACCAGGGCTCTCAGAGAGGGCCCAAGCACAGAGCACCCAGCAATTGTCTTAGTCAGCGATCCTTGTAGCAGGAAATTTAGGCAACAAGGCTAGTGGGGAGAGTGTTAAGGCGAGTGGCACACCATCAGGCGTAAAGGGCTGGCTAGGACCAGGGAAATCCGACTGTATGGGTTCCAATGGGTTCCAAGTTCTCTAGCAGGCAGGTGGGTTGGTCCCTTGCTGATCCTGCAGAAGTGGGACATTGGTACAGGAGGTAGCAGCAGCTCCTAGGAGGAAATGAAGCTTGGGACCCTCAGTGCTTTCCTTTCTCCAAGCTAGTTCAGGAGACTGGGAGGATGGGAAGGTAGAACACAATTAGAAACTGTCCCCCCCTCAATCCCGCTTAATTAGAGAGGATATATGGCAAGGTTTTTATTTTTTTTTAATCCTCACCTGAGGATGGATACACTCATTAATTTTAGAGAGAGGAAGGGGTGTGTGTGTGTGTGTGTGTGTGTGTGTGTGTAGGGGGGTGGGAAGAGAAAGGGAAACATCAATGGGAGAGAAACATCCATCGATTGCCTCCCATACCCACCCTGACAAGGGACTGAACCCGCAACACAGGCATATGCCCTGAGAATTGAATCTGCGATCTTTCAGTGCATGGGGATGATGCTCCAAACAAGTGAGCCATACCAGCCAGGGCTAATTTTGTTTTAAAGGAAAAAAATGTAATATCATGGTTATGCAGAGGCTCTAGCAGGGGTGTTCAACTTTTTGATGTCTCTGAGTCACACTGGAAGAAGAGTTCTATTGGGCCACACATTAAACACACAAACAGTAATGCAAACTGATGAGAAAAAAACAAAGGGTTCAAGTAAATTTACAATTTTGTGTTGGGCTGCATTCATAGCCATCCTGGGCCACATGCAGCCTGTGGGCTGGACACCCCTGCCTAGAGACTTCCTGGGTTCAAAATCCAAGCCCTGCCATTTACTAGCTACGTGATCTCGAACAAACTACTGAGTTTTTCTGTGCTGTTTCCTCATCTCTACGACAGGAATATTATTACTCAAGTCATATGGTTGTTTTTGAAGATTATAATGCATTCAAAACACCTGATTTTAGTGGGTAAGTAAACAAATGTCAGCTATTACAACTGTTAATACAACATAACAGTAACACAAACACATTAAGCGAGAGTTTACCCTTGACCCAATCCCCCCTCTCCATTATCCTCCCTTGGGCTCTTCACTGATAACTATTAAGTGCATTGCTTGGTGGCTTCCAGTAGTTTCTCTCTTCACTCCACTGGAACTTTGACCTGAAGGTGATCCATAAGATGCACAAAACTGTTTTCTTCACCAGATAAGGACGATGTTCACATGGACATTTGTTGTTTGAGGAATGACTCAGAATTCTTCTCTTTCAGCCACCCTTCTTCAAAAGATTAAGGCTTTGGACAGGAGGGGCATGGTAAAAAGTGCCGCACTGTATTCCAAATGGCATATATGGATATATTTGCATGCACTCTCTCTCACTTACTAAGGAAGAGGAGATTCTGGAAATTTTTCTTGGAGAAATCATTAACAGAAAAGGGGTGGAGAGCTGGTTACCTGGGAGCTCCTTGTTCATCTCCATCAGAAACTGCTTCTTTTCCCTCTTCTCCCTTCTAGAAGACTCTCAGGAAGGAGCCTGAGGGAGGAAAGTGGATCAACCATGGTCTTGGAAAAAAGGAAGTAGGTTCTCTACCTCTTCTGGAGGTAGAAGAGCAGACAAACAAGGATGAAGGACAATGGAAATAAGAGAAAATGAAGGTAAATACTACATATTCTAAAATAAAAATATAAGTGATGAGGGACAACAAACAAGAAAAGCAAAGAGCTATGGAACAGGGTAAGAGGAAAAGAAAAACAACCGACAGTGGTTCAACTGCAGGAGAATCACATGACCGTGAATGGGTGAGTCCAACTTCCCCATTTCACTTGCTCAGGATATGGAGCAGATTGCCATTTTCTGGTGCCATTCAATTTTCAAGTTGTTTAAAAAAAAATCCTCACCCAGGGATATGTTTATCGATTTTAGAAAGGGAGAAACATTGATATGAGAAACAGCAATTAGTTACCTCTCGAACTTGACCCAACCAGGAATAGAAACCTGCATGGTAGGTTTGTGCTCTGACCAGGAATTGAATTCACAACCTTTTGGTGTACAGGATACTTATTAAACAACTGAGCCACTTGGCCAGGGCTAATTTTCAAGTTGCTTTGATTCTTGATTTGAAACATTTTCCCTTTCTTGTATCGATAATCCTTTATTCTCAAGACAGCTCCCAACATTGTTTCCTTTCATCTTTGGGACTCTCAAGCATCATTTTCCCCAGGAGAGATGCACCTCTTCAAAGCTGTCTCAGAGAACCCAGGCTGGGGTCAGAGCAAAAAGCAAGGACAGAGAACTGGCTGTGGTTTGAAAGAGGTCTGAATAACGAGGGCGTGAGCTGTGGAGGACCTATCCTCAGCTCCAACCAGACACTAGGACTGCTGTGTTCTGAACTGTAGCACTCGAACTGTAGGTTAGAGAATGTGGCTTCTAATCTACACTGCACCGCTCGCAGATGGTAAAATGTCAAAGCAAGAAGGGCCATAAGAGATCATCCAATGTAAATCCAATTTCCCAAAGAGAAAACTGGGTCCCAGGAGGTGAAAGAACTTGCCCAAAGTTATATAGCTAGTCAGTGCCTTCCATGTCTCCTGAAGCAGATTCAGAATAGTGATTCTTGTGACTTACTGTCCCTTAACAAGTACGCCCCATAAAGTGCTTAAAGGTCATTAGAAGGCACCCCAAAAAGGTAAAGCTGGCATTTCCCTGGAAGCCCCTGAGTGTACAAACCCTTTAGGCGCTGCATTATTTGGCTACGAGGACAAGTCTGGAGTGATTTTGCCTTCATTTTAACTCCCAAGGGCTGCCAGGAGGCCAGAGGAAGGAGCTCTGATTGCTACCTGCCATCACTCCCCAGCCAGTTCTCAGAGAATGACGCCAGACACTAGGGAGCAACGGCCAAGTTCCTACGACTTTAGCAAGGTAATTATGGCAGAGTTAAAACTAGAATGGGCAGGGCTGGGATACCTGAGATAGCAAAGCTAGGTAACAAAAAGGGACGTGCCAGCAATCGAAATGACTTCAATTGGGGTGGACTGCTAATTCACACAAAATACCTCCTCAATCGCAAGGAAGTACCTTAACCCTTCGACTACGCCCGACAAACCTTCTCCCAGGGCCCACTCACGTAAAGAGAATGTCACCATCATTCCCATTCCTTTGCTTGTTTCTAATACTTCCAAGGCCCTTTCCGGCCTCCTTCCCTTATGCCTTGGTTTCTTTTACTCACATTCAACTGGTGTTTTCCACTCTATCTCCCCGATCTTAATTGATCCCACCCACTCCCACTCGGTGTCTCCCGTTCCTCCACCCGTTCCTCCTCTCCAAATCTTCGGGCTCCGCCAGTCCCCGGGCTAATTGATAAGTGCCTTTGGTAATTTCGCAGTCGGCCGTAGGCGTCTCAGATAAAGTGGATCCAGCCCTGCGGCTCCGGGGTTCCGCCACGGCCCGGGTACTCGGGCCCACGAAGGGCATAGTCACGGCCTCCGTTGTTGTCCCAGAACTCCTGGCCGGTCACGCGGTAGCGCAAAGCAAAAAGCAGGGCTCCGCCAATCGGCGGTGCCGGCAGACGGAAGGCAAAGCGGTCTGCGCGCGGCGGGGGCGGGGCCGGGCCGGCATAGGCGGCAGGCGCTTCGCGTTGGCTCCGCCAGCCATCGGCGCTCCAGCGCACGCTCACGCGCTTCTCGTAGGCCAGGTCCAGCACGCGCGCGCTCCCCGCCACGCCCAGCGGGCCCGCCTCGGCGCGTTCCAGGCAGATTCCCTGCGCCTGCAAACGGGCTGCGAAGCCGGGTTCGCTGGCAGGATCCAGGGCAGCGCGCGCCTCCTGGGGACGAAAAGAGGGAGAGGGAACACAGAGTTCGGTACACCTGAAAGCACAGGCAGGGGGCGGGGCCAAGGCAAGGAACTGGGCCAATCGGAGCCCGATCTTGGGGTCCGGGCCGAGTGCCACTAAACTGTGAAAATAACCTAGAGGCCCTCAGCAAAAGGAAAGTGCAAGAGCAAGCCCGGGGTTGAGGGTGAAGATGGGTATTCCTTGATAAATTCACACCCTACGCCCGCAGCGGCAGGGGCGGGGAGGTCCCGGGGAAGGGGCGTGCCTCTGCTTCCTACCTGGAGGCCACCGGCGGGAGGCTGGCAAGGCGCAAAGTGGCGGAGGGCGTCCCTTTGCAGCTGGACCTGCACGTGGCGGGGCACCCGGGGCAGCTCTCCGGGGCGGAAGCGGCGGACGGTGGCCAGCTCTAGCCCCAACGCGTCGGCGAAACGCACTCTCTTGCGGGTGTCAGGGCTGCAGCTTCGGGGCGCCCGGGCCCCACCGCCTCCTGCAGGTGCAGAGCGAGCCCGGCGTCCCCGACTGGAAACGTGAGCGCGGGATCGGGCCCCGAGGCGCGTCCCAGCCTCTCCAGGCTCCTCCTCCCGCTCCTCCTCGAGGCTGGGTCGCTGGCTGCGGTAGTAGGCACGCTCCGTCAGTGCGGCAATGAAACTCAAGTTGCGGGGGATGTCGCTGCGGGGGGGCCGCTCTCGGGACATGGCACCCCCGCCCCGCAGCCCCGCCGGGTTGCCTTGGCTCCCAATGGCCAGTCCGCCGGGCGTCGTCCCCACAGAGGCTGTCAGCTCCGCTTTTGCCGACCCTTGCGGTTGCGTCCTCCCCTTGCAGTCACCTCCAGGATCCTCCACTTTCTATAGCTCTGCCTCGGCTCCGTGACTACCTTTCCCTCCCTCTGGCCATCATCTCCCAGGGTCTCAGACAGTCACCTCTCTTGAGAGCTGTCTGCTCTAAGCATGCGCTCAGCCTCACACACCCTCGGGTCTCTAGGCCTTAGCGGCTCTGGTCCCCCGCCCACAGCCCTCTGACAGGTGGCTCCCTATCTCTCTACGCTGCTACTGCTGCTGGTGGTGGTACTGGTGCATCAGGGGGCGGGGACTCCACCCTTTCGGTCCTAAGTGAGACCACGCTGCCATTTTTTTTTTAAACGGTCTTAACATCGCTGAAAGAGTTAACACTGGAGGTAAAGAGTAACGTTTCTTTTTTTTTCTTTTCTTCTTCTTCTTTTTTTTTTTTTTTTTTTTTTTTTTTTTTTTTTTTTTTTTTTTTTTTTTTTTGTAGCGGAAGGTCCAAAACGCTCAGTGTGACTTTTTCCTAAGGGCTTACCTTTTTCTTTTCTGAACCCTAGCCTCCAGGTTTGGGAGCAGGGTGGCCGGTGGGTACAAAGAAGGGAAGGTAATGAAAACTAGGTAGAGTCCCAAATAGAAGCTGAAATGTGCTCACAAGAATGTGTGACCATTGGAAAGAGTTCTGAACTGAGAGTTGTGGAAAGATGTGGAACTGAGAGTTCTGGAAGCTATCTTTTGGTCTCACCTCTGCTGCTATTTAGCTGCGTGACCTTGAGCACGGCACTTCTCTGTACCTCAGTTTTATTATCTGTAAAAAAAGTGGATTAGAATTCTGATTTCTAACAGGACTGTAAGCCCATTGGTGACCAAGGCTGTGTAAGATTCATAGTTTCTTCACATACTAGGCTCTCAAATTACTGAACGAATAGGCACACGCCTTTCTTGGAGCTGGGACTGTAGGGTTCTAGTTCCAATGGGAGCTTCCAAGAAGGGCACAGAACTGGCGTTTTCTTCATTTTTTTTTCTGTTAGTGAGAAAAGCATGTCAAGTTTTATTTAGTTTTTCCCTAACTTATCTACTTATCTTACATAGCACTTACAATGTGCTATGGTTGTAAGAGTTTAAAAACATTAATTCATAGCTATCATAGGAGCAGAGTATTATTATGGATGGCTATTTTACAAAAGAGAAAAATAGATGGAGAGAAGGGCTAGGACTCTTGCCCAGGATCACATAGGTAATAACCGGGGAGTTTGAATTAGAACCTCAGCAGTCTGGCTCTAGAGTGCACGCTCTTGTAGAAGATTATATAAGATTACAACACTTAATTGTAATGTAGTTAACATCTTTAGAGTATTGAAATGGGGACTCAGAATAGAAATGGAATCTCTAAATTTAAAACAGCAGGAGAGTGTAACTGTAACATCCCAAGTGACCAAATTGGAAATAAACAGTGGACATATACTATCTTAATATTGTACAATTCATTCCTGTTTTCATTTTAACCCCAGCAATGCTATTCAGCCAGACTAATTTTTTAAGTGACACTGAGTATTACTTTTTTAATATATATGTATATAAATCCATGGACACACTTTTTTCATATTTTGTTGTAAAATAATATTCTACTAACTTGTTTTACTGGCAGCTAGTTCGATTCATTTTTTAAAGATTTTATTTATTTTTAGAGAGAAGAAGGGAGGGAGAAAGAGAGGGAGAGAAATATCAATGTGTGTTTGTCTCTCACATGCCCCTTACTAGGGACTTGGCCCACAACACAGACATGTGCCCTAGACTGGGAATCGAACCAGTGACTCTGTGGTTTGAAGGCCAGCGCTCAATCCATTGAACCACACCAGCCAGGGCCAGCCAACCAGTTTAAAACTGTCTTCCTTGCTCTGGTGAAATATATCATTAATGGAATACATAACATTTAAGGTTATCCTACATGGCCTGAGGTTTTCTGCTAAAAGCTCTGTTGCCTTGTCTACAGTTTGAGCTTCCATTCCTTGGCTGTGTGGTGTTGGTTTGAGAAGATTCTTGAGGTACAGAGCTTTGGACCTTGTATAGTTTGTGTTGGTCCGGCAGCTCTGTTCTCCTGGCTGCTCAGACTGACACTGAACCTTTACTCCAAATAAGCCTTTGTTTCTTAACCAGCCACTGCAGTTATTTTCAAACATCTCACTGGGCCTGTTCAGTAACCGGTCAGAAGCATGGAGTGACTCATTCGATCAACATTTACTGAGGGTCTGTTAGTTTTTGAGGACACAAAAGTAAATAAAATTCAGTTCCTGCTCTCAAAGAGCTTATAAATAAATGGGCAGCGGACAGAAATATATTTGGATCCTGAAACTTAAAAATGTTTTCATATGAAGCACATGTTTTAGAAGAAGTCAGGATTGCAAATGAAGGACTAGACTAGGCTATTCTCAAAAGAAGGAAGCAACCTTGCTGGTAGCAGCCGAATGATCAGCCCAAGAGCAAAGAAGCAATGCGGGTGGTTGAAAGGGTACAGTTATAAAGGAGTGGAATAAGCCGTGCATTCAGAACACTGGGAGAACTGAGTTTGGGCTTACAAGTGGCATGGACTCATTTTGGACTTGTAAATGGCATGATAACAGCATTGATGACCTGCAGTGAAGAGGGACCTAAAAGCAATACAGTGTTGAGACAAGCTTTCAAGTCAGAATTAGACTGAGTCCCAGTTGTTCATTCAGTATACGGCTTTGGGCAAATTACCTAACCTCTCCAAGCCTCACTTTCCTCATTCATCAAAAGAGGATAAAACAAAGGATTGCTGTGAGGATAAAATAATCATGCAAGTAAAGAAAGCACTTAGCAGCTAGTTAAGTCTTCAAAATGTGTTAGTTGTTACTATTATTGTTACAGAAAAGACCTTGCTTGTCCAGTGGCCATAGGGGCGTATGGGAATACCAAGGCTTGGTCTAAAGGTAGAAGGAAATGGAACCAGGAAAGGAGAATTGGGTTACCTCGTTCTGGCCTTTGGTTGGAGATCTGTCCAAATGGAGCTGAAGGAAGTGTGAGCTGCAAGAGTGGGTGGGCCCATCAGGATGCCAGAGAGCATGGTCGGATGGCGTTACATCCAGTAATCTGCCTGGTATAAATGTACTGCCATGTATAAATAATAGACATACATAAATATGCACATAAATGTAATCTGAAAGGATAAACATCAACCTTGATTGGCAACCTCCAGGAAGGAAGGAGGAATTGTCGGAGGGGCACAGGGAGGGAGATTGAGGACTTGTATTTTTTTTTTCTCTATACCTCTATACTGTTTGACTTTTTCAAAATGAAAATAACTTCATGTGTTAGGTAGAAAGAATTAAAAAGAAAACCAATCTGATTACAAAAAGAAGAAAATGAAAAGTTACCTGCAGAAATTCTTTGCAATCCAAGCTCTGGCTCCCTGATGCCTAGCTAAAGCTCCAGCCTACAGACCACTAGGTGAAAGGTCCTGGAAAAAAGAAGTGAAACGTGTGGGGTCCATGTTCTGTCTGTCAGTCCCACAGGGAGAGGCACCTGGCAGGTATGTAGTTCCCACTGGTATGGGAACTGCTTCTCTTTTCCAAGCACCCACTCCAAGTTCAACAAGTGTGGGGAACATCAGAGACTTCTGCAAATGCTGAATTTGCCCTGAGGTTTACTGAGGCCCAGGAGGCTTCTCTGGGCAGCCTCCAGGACCCAGGCCAGCCCTCAGTGCCCTCTCCACCCTGCTCCTCTTGGTCTCCAGCGGCCCTCTCTTCCCTAGTTGTGGCCCTTCCCAAGCCTGCGTCCCAGCCCCGCCCCTCTCTGGACGCATCTCTGGGCCCCATCATCACCAGGCGCCAGGCCCTCCCTCCTGCCCCCCCTTCTCCTCCCTCCCTCCTTCCTTCACTCCCTCCCTTCCTCTCTCTCTCTCCCTCCCTCCCAGCTCCTGCACCAGGAAACGGCCTGGATCCCGGCAGCGCGCCTGACCCGTGAGATCCCTAACCTGGCAGGCGGGAGGGATTGGAGACTGGATGAGAGTGGGGGTGAGGGAGGAGCTGGGCCTTTGGGCTGCACTAAGGGGGAGCCGGGAGTAGAGATGGTGTCGGCAGGAAGCCCTTGGCCCTTGGTTTCCCGGGAGGACAGTCATTAAACATGGATTCGGCCACACAGCTGGTAGAGCGTTGGGGGCAGGGGCCTGGTCCTGGGAGCTGCAACCCCAGCCTTTCTCAGCCCAGACCCTGATCCCTGGCCTTCCCTGCCTGCCCAGCTCAGATCTCCTCCTCCCCTTCCCAGGGCTCCAAGCTGGCCAAGAGGATGAAAGGCTCCAGCTGGGGGCTCCTCGCCACCAGCGCTGGGTCCTAAGAGCTGCCATCCAGGCTGGGTGAGTGTGCCCTTCCTTCTCTGTCCCTGGCAACCCTTTGCTTCCCCCACCTTTCCCTTCAGCCCCTGTCTCCTCCCCCATCTCGTACCTCTGCTATCGTCTTGGCATCTTACCTCTGGGGAGGTCCTAAGCCTCTTCTCTTGCCAAAAGGTGTGCACTGTGCGGAGGGGGTTTGTAGGGGTGTCATAAAACTGTTGTTGTCTTATTATGGGAAAACCCTAAAGTAGTTTTAAATGTACTTGTTTACATTTAATTCAGCATATTACAAATTTAATGGCCAGCCCCCTCATACCCTCACCATAACTTAATTTCCTTGTTCTTGCCTCTCCCTGCCTAGTGGTCTCTGAGCATTCCCTCCCACTCCCGTCTCATTGGGTTGGCCAAACCTGAAATGCCCCATTCTGGGTCTCTGACCATATTATATTCATGCCAGTCTTTCATCCTTGACTGTTACAGCCGCCCGGATGGCGACCCCAGCCTCAGCCCCAGACACCCGGGCTCTAGTGGCAGACTTTGTAGGCTATAAGCTGAGGCAGAAGGGTTATGTTTGTGGAGCCGGCCCTGGGGAGGGCCCAGCAGCTGACCCGCTGCACCAAGCCATGCGGGCAGCTGGAGATGAGTTTGAGACCCGCTTCCGTCGCACCTTCTCTGATCTGGCGGCTCAGCTGCATGTGACCCCGGGCTCAGCCCAGCAACGCTTCACCCAGGTCTCTGATGAACTCTTCCAAGGGGGTCCCAACTGGGGCCGCCTTGTGGCCTTCTTTGTCTTTGGAGCTGCTCTGTGTGCTGAGAGTGTCAACAAGGAGATGGAGCCACTTGTGGGACAAGTGCAGGAGTGGATGGTGGCCTACCTGGAGACACGGCTGGCAGACTGGATCCACAGCAGTGGGGGCTGGGTAAGAAGCTTCTCGATTGCTGCTCTGCACATCCCTCTGCAAAGCTGGTCTCCAGGGGAAGGGGGGCTTTGGCTGAGAATGAATGAGGCATGGGGGCTGAGACTACCTATGTGGGTGGAATCAGATGCCTGCACTATGGGCATCACGCTGGACTCTGCACTCCAGGGCTGCCATGCAGTCATCACTGGATGGGCTCATGGTCTAAAGCAGAGGTCATAATCCACAGAACCCATGGGAGTGCCAGCAGGGAAGTGGCATCCAGTCGTCAGGAACATTTTACACTTGAGTATGTGGCATGGGGGCAGGAATCAGGGATGGGTGGTGGTCAGGCAAGCCTTAGCAAAGGATGTCAGTTCTGAGCAGCAGTGTTGGCCAAGGAAAGGATGGGATTCACTCAAGGCTGGGAAGGCAGATGAGCCAGGTGCTCATGGTGGGTGAGGGGGGATTGCAGCCAGTAGTGGCCAGAGAGGGGCTAAATGCTTGTGGGCTAGTGCTTGCAATGGATGGTACTGGAACACTTCCTTTCCTCTTTTCTCTGCTCTTTCCTCTCCTGATATCCCTTTCTCCTTCTTTCTCTCCTACTTCCCTTCTCTCCCACAGGCGGAGTTCACAGCTCTATACGGGGACGGGGCCCTGGAGGAGGCTCGGCGCCTGCGGGAGGGGAACTGGGCCTCAGTGAGGACAGTGCTGACAGGGGCCGTGGCACTGGGGGCCCTGGTAACTGTAGGGGCCTTTTTTGCTAGCAAGTGAGAAAGTCCAAGGCCAAGTGGGGATAGGTGTGGCTGGAGGACAGGCGAGCAGGAACAGAACAGAGAAATGCCCTTGAAAGAAGTGGGGTGAATGAATGGGTATGGAGCAGGGATGGGAAGGGTCAGGAATAGTGTGTGAGGGAGCTGAGTGTGCCAGGCAGGCAGTTGGAAGAGTGAACTGGAGACCTTGGGGAATGTATTAGGAAAGTCAAGGGGCCAAGGGGCCAGGAGATGGAGTCATTCCTGGGTTAGGGGGAGGTGGGAGGGATCATGCTTCTAGGTGTAGGCACAGGAAACTAGCTGGAGCTCCATGTGCAGCCCTGAAGAAGGTGGACTTGCATAAAGGGTTGGCGTCTCCATTGGATGAGTGGATTTGGGGGAAAACACAGAAGGCACATGCCTTTGAATGGAAGCTTGGATTCTCAGGTGGTAGGGAGAGGTGGCGGTGACAGTGGGCTGCTTGGATGTGCGTGTGCATGTGCACGCGTGCTCTGTGCATGCTGGGCTGCTTGTCTGATCTGGTGGCAGTGGGATTCTTTAATGAGAAGACATTCCCTCTTGCAGTGGCAAGAACGAGGGGCAGTTCTCTGCCTTCCTCCCAACCCCCTCCCCACTCCTCCTCTTGTCCTGGTGCCTCAAGGCTGAGGGAGAAACACTGTATCCAGATGAGGGCTTTGGACACTTCTCTGCAGAAAGTCATTAGCAGGGTTTTGGAGAGAAGAGCAGTTCTGTAGCTGGCCTTGTTCTTTCATGGTCCCCCTTCCTTGTGCATGACGCACTTGCTGCTGCCTCCTGGGCTCTGGCAGAAAGGCAGGGCTGTGGAGCCTGCAGTGGGTAGAGGCTTCGGTAGCTGGACTTGCCTGCTGCCTTCTTCTCCCACTGGAGCACACTGGTGCCTAAAGCGTTCCCTATCTCTGGGACCTTCTGTACCCAAACTTACTCTAAATTGGAGCTCTAATTAATTTTCCTTTTGAGTGTGGACATAAATGCTGACCTACAATACACTCTGGGTCCTGCACTATGTCTCAGTGAGACTGTTGATGCCTTGAGAGGAGCATTCCAGCTCTGAACCCCATGAGTGTGAGGGTGACATGTATTCCATGACTGGCCTGTTCCGTGTGGTGGGCTTTGGTGCTGCTTTATCAAGAGCCAGATGTATGGGTTCTAGAACAGCTACCATGATCTGGAAGCGTTTATGTTTTCGTTGAAGCCACGCTGTTTGCATGGGTGTTACTTGTCTGCACCTCAGAGTCTGCGAATGTTAACCTTAGAGCTCACAGTCCTCTAGAACAGATTCAGATTGTAGCTTTTTCTTTTGAGAAAGAAATGATTTCACTCCAAATGCATGCCCTGAGCCAGACCTCACTGCTGCACTTTCTAAGGTGCTAAAATTGCTGCTCTCCAATGCAGACTTCTTCACACAGTGCTCTAGAGCCCTGCCGCTGATCCTGAGCACTGATCAGCTTAGTTAGACCGTGGTTGACTCTTCTTGGCGATTTTTCACTTGGTCCCAGAAGGTGGCAACATAGTTGTACTCACTAGAATGTGGGACCTAAATTGGCCTCAGGTGTTTAGCCCAGGCTTTTGTGCTTGAGAGAGGGCTGCACTTTTTAATGGTATTTACAGGGGAGGTGGTAGGCTGCATGTGCCACTTGGTCTGTCATGAGTATGCTGATACTAGAAACTCAGAGCTGCTCTGTGGCAGGCAGTGGGGGTGGGGGTGGGGGGTCTCTGACTTGCTCAGGACAAACTAGGCCAGTGGTTTTCAATCTGCTTGGCAGATCCCAAAAGTTTCCTAGGGGTTGCCTCAGGAGTCCTAGGGGGAGATGAAGGTAAAGGGGCTGTGCTGAGCAGGCTGGGCTACTTGCCCTCAAACAGAACAGCTCTCGTTGTAGCTGTCTTATATATCGGGGTTCAGGGTAAGATTTTATTTGCATTAAGGGGATTGCTGCTGAAAAAAATTGGAAAACCACTGACTAGACCATCAGCTCCAAATTGGAGCCTGTGCTCTCCCAGGTTTGGGGCAGACTCATCACCCTACCCTCTACCACAGGACGCCTATCCCTGTGAGCTCTTCTGGGGGGCCTTTAGCAAACAGGACAGCAGGGACCATAGTTACTGAAATGCCCTGCTCTGAGGCCTTCACACCTGGGTGGAAGAAGGGGCTGTTTTCTGAAAGTGTAAGGGGCTTGGTCTGGATTCCCGGAAGCATAGCTGAGATGGGACCACAGTGGGCTGTTCTGAACTATCCTGCCCGTGTTCGCTTGAGGGGCAACGGAAACCCCGAGACTCTTCTGTCAGGGAAAAGTAGAGACTCTTCTAGAGCCATATAGTTCCTTGGGATTAGCTCTTGGCCAGGAAGGCTGAGTATGGCTCCCAGTTTTTAGATCCATTTACTTTTTAAAAAGTAAGTAAGGTAAATAAATCTAATTGCCAGTTTTCAGAGGTTTAATAGGTAGAGAGGGTGTTTCCTTCTCTCCAGAGCCCAAAGGGACAAATAGGGACTTGCTTAGGCCAAGGAAGGAGCAGACGTAGGGCAACTGGGTCCTGCGACTAGTAAGCCCACTCCCCACTTATTCTAGGGCATACACTATTTTACTTTTTTAAATCATAAAATGGCGGGAGAACAGATTGGGTTAGTTTAGAAGAAAAGAAAAAGCTCTATAAATATAAATATATATTCCTGTATTTTTATTTAATAATTTATAAATACCAAGTTCATTTGACTTTTATTTTTGTGTAATATGTAATGGTCGTATTAAAAATAAATAAATAAATAAATAAAGCCCAGAAGTTTAATGAGAAGCACTGAGCAGGGGTTGTGACTTCTACACTGTATAGCCAGGATATTTCTTGATCCAGTCATCTCTTCATGCCCTTGTTAAAGGCAAGAATTAAGAGTAATAGAGATTTTGGAAAGTGTTGAGATAAAAAAAGAAAATCAGAATTGTTCCCCTACCCCCCACCCCCAACCTCAGCCAAATGCCCAAAGCCAAGAACTCCATCTGGGCCAGCCCAAGCCTTAAGAGGGTGTGTGTATATGGTACTTTGGGCTGGCCACAAAAAACCACCAAAATAAAACCTACCAAAAGTCTTTGTGTGATGATAATCAAGTCCCCAGTTGTGGTGTAACCTCTAATCAGAAGTGTGTGATAATGAGCAAATCTCCCCACTACATTCTGCTGCCTACTTCAGACTTAAAATAAGTCTGGCAAAAATGGAGTCCCTGCTTCCTTTCTTGGTCCTCTGAGACATTTGGTTTCAGATATCTTAATGCAAACTGCTAAGTTGGATGGAAATTACAGGAATTATTCAGCCCATCCTTCTGTAGTTCTAGTCTAGCACCACATCAAAATGATGTCTGACAGAAATAGTGATCCTGATTTTAAATTACAATCAGGAATTTTCTATTCTTTCTATAATCCAGTACAATAAAATAGCATTTGGGTTTATGTGTTAAATTGTAGTGAGAAATATACTGCTTAGAGGAATCCAGGGTTGTGTTTCCATTCTCTAAAAAAATATACAGGGCAGGCCATCTTAAAATCCAAGAGTGGCTTGATGAACATGGCACTGGGGGAAAGGGGATTTAGATGCTCTTAATGGTTAATATCAGGCTGTAAGAGCTAATGCATTTATCTCCACTGTACTTTTATTGGTTTAATGATTGATTGATATTTGCCAAAAAGCATTTGCAACATCTTACTAGAATACTCAAAAGACAAAACATAGGAAAATACAGATTTTTAAAGTAGGGAAAATTGAAATATTACAATAAAATGAAAGCAAAATAAAAATTAATGCACAGAAAGGAATTCTATAAGCAGTTTTCACAAATACTAAAGTTTGGCTATGAATTCAGTTCTGACTTCTTGGCAGCTAAAGCAAGTGAGAAAACATAATGAAATTCACATACCTCTTAGGATTTATAAAAGCATATCAGTTCCCAAGATGGGCAAAGTTTTGTGGCTCTTCTGAGAAGACACTGAATGATATAGAGGACACCACCATCTATAATACCTGAGAGGAAATATGTTGAGTTTTGCACCATCGTTTCTTATAGAAACACCAAGTGGGGATTCAGTAGGTCCTAAGCTTGTTCTGTCAGTCTCATCACAGTTTAGCTCAAATATGCTCTATGTTGCTACAGTTTAACATAGGGCTAAATTTTAGACTATCTAAATGGACAAATGGATTGTTTATCCTTCAGATAGTTTTCTGTAAATGTTATTTCTCCAAATGACACTTTTGATCAAAGTTAAGTAACAGTTACATTTTTAGCAAATTGATGGATTGTAGATATTTTGTGTTTTTACTTAAGACCACATCCTTTGAAAACTTTCAAAGCTGCCTTAAATGTGGACACAGGCAAAATACAAATAACATTTATATGATTGAAGTATTATAATAACATATAAATGATTGAAGTGTTTTAAAAATTAACCAAAAACCTAATATGATGAAATGCTATACAATTCTTCATTCAATCATTTATGCAGCAAACATTTAAGCATCTCTATATGCTAAGCACAGTTGTAGGCACTGAATTAGAGAAGCGAACAAACAGGCACAGATTTCTACCTTCATGTTACATTCTAGTAAAAGAAATAAACAATAAATAAATTTCATAGTATTCACTAACATAACATTTCATGTTAGATGACAAATGCTATGAAGAAAAATAATTCATTTGCACAGGATTGGAAGATGTACGTATATACAGATTTCAGTGTTTAGTAGAGTGGTCAGGGAAGGCCTCATTTCTTTTTTTTTTTTTTTAATTTATTTATTTTTAGAGAGAGGGGAAGGGAGGGAGAAAGAGAGGGAGAGAAACATTAATGTGTTAGAGATACATTGATAAGCTGCATCTTGCATGCCCCCAACTGGGGACCTGGCCTGCAACCCAGGCGTGTGTCCTGATTGGGAATGGAACCCGCCTCCTTTCCGTTTCGAAGACTGGCACTCAGTCCACTAAGCCACACCAGCCAGGGCAGCCCTCATTTCTAAGGTAACTTTTAAGTGAAGTATTGGAAAAAGAAATTGAAAAAATATTTTTATTGACATGGAAAGATGTTTTGATATCTTATTAGATAAAAAATAGATTAGAAAATAATATATACAGTATAATCCCCAAAGTAAATAAATAAATGTGTACATGTGGCTCTATGCATTTTTGTGTTGAAATTTTCAGGAAGGGTACTAAGTATACATAAAAATATTGGTAGTGATTATCTCTGGATGATGATTTTATAGGTGATTTTGCTTTATTCTTTTTGCTGTTAACTATTTTCTGATTTTTTGATAAGGAACACATATTTCTGGTATAGTACATTAAAACATATTTTTCAGGTACAAAGCTTTTAAAAAGTTAACCAAACAGAATGAAAATTAAGCAGTGGAACAGAGGTTCCTTCTCATTTAAATGGCTACCCCACATCCATACAATGGCAGACCCTAGGGAGGTAAAGTAGGTAGGGCCAGAATTTGATTAGAAAGAATTGGAGTCTGCTCCAAAATAGAATGAATAAATGGGCTTCAAGGCTCTATATCCACACTGTGCAATATGAATATAATGCAAGCCACATAGTGGTTTTACATTTTACAGTAACTTCATAAAAAAGCAAAAAAACCCCAAACAGATAAAACATATTTTATTTTTATTTTAAAAAGATTTTACTTATTTATTTTTAGAGAGAGGAAGGGAAGGAGAAAGAGAGGGAGAGAAACATCAATGTGTGGTTCTCCCTCACATGGCCCAGCTGGGGACCTGGCCCATGCAACTTAGGCAGTGTGCCCTGACTGGGAATCGAACTGTTGACCCGTTGGTTCACAGGCCGGTGCTCAATCCACTGACCCACACCAGCCACAGCAAAACTAATTTTAATAATATTTTATTTAACTCAGTATATAAAAACTACTATAATTTTAACCAATAATTAATATTAAACAAGTTATTTTACAGTCTTTTTTTTTCATATTAAGTTGTTGAAATCTGGTGTATATTTGACACTTCCAGCACATAATTTGGATTACTTGTTTCAAGTGCTCAGTAGCCATATGTGACTACCATATGAAACAGTGCAGTTCTAGATTATGGAGAATTATTATAGTCAGTAAAAATTTCAAAGCAGGAGCCAAAAATAGGCATGAAACTACCAAGAAGCCAAATATTTATGTTTAGTGGGAAAACTTTTCTTCTCTGGACAAAACTGGAGATGCCCTCACCCATTTTATTGATTTAATTCTTCTTTTCTCAACTGCACTGGCCATTCACGTCTATTAACACATTTTTTATTCTAGGACACATCACTGAGTTTCAGTTTTCCCAGATTTCCACAGCTCTCTGTTGATAGGTTATAACTGAAGGAAAATTACACTTAGATGGGTGAATTCATATCACTACATACTAATTAAAAAAAAATTCATTCTCAGAGGGAAACATCTCTTTCATGTTCTCTATACATAAATAACAGGCAAGATATTAAATCAGATTATTACAGAGGATGATTCATTCAGTTAGCACTTATTGAGCACACAGTGGTAGGCAATGGGCAAATATCAGTAAGATGGTGTCCATGCCTTCTAATAGGGTAGTACCTTTACAAGTCACCATTCAAACATCTTTTTAAATGTGTTTGTAAGAATAATCATGCTTATTAGAGTAAGTTTGGAAGTATTTTTTAAAATTTACATAAAAATACGTGGAAAAATTGTAGAATATAGAAAGTTATAAAGAAGATCATAATCTTACTACCCAGAGAGAACCACTACATTTTGGCATATTTCTTTCCTATTTTTATCCATGCTTATATTTTATGATCATACTGTATACATAATGTCGTACTCCAATTGTGATTACCATTATATTACAAGCATTTTTCTTTTTCATTAAACATTTTGAAGGCATAATCACTATATAAAATTACATCTATATTTGTACAAATATTTGCCTGCAAGTGCCCATTTGGACATTCAAGTTGTTACATTTTCTCACTTGGATAAATATTTTTATCCTCAAATATTCCAGTAGTAAATTTTTCCAGTTTTTAGATTATTTCTTTCAAACAGATTATAAGAAATACAATTACTAGGTTAAGAATTTCGACATTCTAAAAGCTTTAAGTACACACTGCCAAAGAAAAGACTCTAGTGGTTCTTGTTCCTTCCCTCTCCCATGTCCAGGTTGTTTTTTTCCCCCCTAAATAAGATATAATTGTTTTAATCATTCTTTCTATACAATTTTACATTCTAGTTTTTGGACTAACAACTTTTTGCATATTATCACACACTATGTATAAACCTTTTAACAGATGCATCATCTTTGGATGTAATTATAGTTTGCCTAAACATCTGTCTATTGTTGGAGCTCCCCCCCCCCAATTTCAGCATCATACATAATGTAATCTTTGTGTTTTAAAACAGACCTTACAGTAATTTTGATCAATCTGAACTTTGAAAGTTGGCTTTGGCCCTGGCTGGTGTAGCTTAGTGAATTGAGCGCAGGCCTGTGAAGCAAAGGGTCACCAGTTTGATTCCCAGTCAGGGCACATGCCTGGGTTGTAGGCCAGGTCCCCAATAGGGGGCACGCAAGAGGCAACCACACATTGATGTTTCTCCTTCTCTTTCTCCCTCCCTTCCCCTCTCTCTAAAAATAAATAAATATTTAAATAAAAGAATCTTAAAAAAAAAAAGAAAGTTGCCTTTGAATTCCCTCTTCACTTCTAATTAGTCCCATGACTTAGGCAACTTACTTCACTCTTTCCTCAACCCTAAAAACGGTTATAGTTTTAGAAATACTTCATAGGGTTGTTGTGAGAATGAAGAAGATAATGTAGTAAGGAGGCTTAAATAGTGCCTGTTACAAAATCAAATGCTCAACAAAATTAGGATTCAAGGCATTTTTTAAATCACATTTTCCTTAATTGGTTTGCTTAGATTAAACTACATTCCAGTAAAATATCCAAATCCTGATTATGTTAAGTACAGTAAAAAGATTTTTCTGCCCTGACTAGTGTAGCTCAGTTCATTGGGCAACTTTCCTCAAAGTTCAAGGTCACTGGTTTCATTCCAGTCAGGGCACATGCGTGGGTTGCAGTTCCGTCCCACATCAGGGCGGGTAGGAGAAGCAAGCAAACGATGTTTCTCTCCCTCTCTCTCTCCTCCTATCTAAAAATGTAAACAGAAGCTTTAAAAATTTTTCCTTCAACAAACCCACAACCTTTAGAGCTTGTCTTCCGTGCTCAATTTAGCGCTCCCAGACCACTGAAGCTGAAATGTCGAAGTAATTTTCGGTGAAATTTTAAGCAGCTGTGACTCTGCACCAAGTTCCCCTGTTCCTGAAGTAAGAATTTGTGGGAAAAAGTGAGGATGAGGGGGAAGAACGGTTTACTGAGACGCTTTTGGATTTGCAAATAGGGATCTCCTGTAATCCAAATCCCTCTGCTCCACCCATGAATATCCTGTTGGCGTTGACCGTTTGGTAGGACTCGTGTTAATCTGGCTCAAACTATAGCATGGTCTGGCTACAAACACTCTCTTGGAGACGTAGCACCGCCATTCGTTCCTTTTTAATAAATGCATAGAATCACTACTAAAACAAGGCGAGCCTGCCTTCCAGGAGTAGGTGCCATTGGTATCTTCGAGTCCAGCGGTGTAGTGGGAACCTGACCATAGAAACTCCTCTGGGGTCTGAAGGAGGGCTTGGGGGCTGGGAAAGCACTGAAGATGAAGGGTGGTACCCAGGTCCCCAATCAATGCATCCTTCGCTCAGCAAACATTATTGGACACTTAACTACGTCTAGGCACATAGCCCAACAGCGGAGATGCAAATATAAGTAGGACCCAACCTCTTACCTCCAAGCTTTCACAACCTAGTTAGGAGATGCAGCACAAAATGATTAAGCGCACAATGAAGTAGGCCCACTTGTCATGGGAGAGGAAGGGAGGCTTTTCAAGAGAGGTGATGCTGAAGTTTGCGACGTCTTGTTAAAGAGGGACTGCATGTAAAGAGGCAGTGATGGGTGCAGGTACACTCAGTAGAACTAGGAGTGCGGAAATAACATGTGCAAAGCCTAGTACTGAGGTCTTTCAGCCACGGTGAGGAGTTTTTTGAGACTACCTGGACGGCAAACTCAGTCTGGGAGTGATGTGGACTGGAAGGGCAACGTTGGATGCTGAGAGACCCATTAAGGGGCTCTAGCAAACAATCCAAGCAAGACAAGAACAGGCTGAAACTGGGGCATGCGCAGAGGGCTTGGAAAAAATATACCTCTGCAGGAAGAAGGGACAGGATTCGTGCCTGGTAGCTCAGGAATGAGGATTCCTTCCTGCTTTCTGGTTTGGAAGACCTGGTGGATGGTAGTACCAATAACTTGAATGGGAAAAGTAAGCTCCTTCCCGGGGAGCTCCATTCGGGACCTTCCATTTCCAGGGAACATACCATCTACTGGTTCTTTTCTGGTCAAGAGACCAGTTACCAGAAACCGCCGCTATGTTTCCGGCTTCTGCCTTCCAACAGCTCACCAGTTGACAACCAGTAGTGTCAAGATGGCGGCCACCTTGACACTAGTCATGTGATCTCGGTGTTCCCTTGCTATAAGCCCGGCAGGCTGTCCGAGGGCAAGGTTCAACTGTCACAAAAACGGGTGTCAGTCCTTCACGAGCCAATCGACATCTGGGACTGGGCTACTGCAGCAAGGCAATCGGAAGATTGGTCTAGTCAGCGGCCAATGACAGTGTCGTACACTTCGCGGACCCGCCCATAGAGGGGAGAAGTAGGAATGTCGTCACAGCGTGGCGGTATTGTTACCTAAGGACTTGAGAGGAGGTGGGACGTGTGTTGATGGACAGGCCGACTTCACCTACCGGGATTTAAGAATTTGGCGCAATACCCCCGCCTTAGGGGAGGGGTCTTATTTGATTGCCAAGTAATATTCTCCAATGGAGTTCTAGCCCATGGTGACGGACAGGCGGCTTGACTAATGAGTCGTCGGCGTAGCCCGCGCAGCTCTCCAATCGCTGGGCGGCGGGCCCCAGTCTGAGCGGCGATGGCGGCGGCGGCGGCGGCGGCAGCGGCAGCGGGGGCTGCGGGCGGTCGGGGCTCCGGGCCGGGGCGGCGGCGCCATCTTGTGCCCGGGGCCGGTGGGGAGGCCGGGGAGGGGGCCCCGGGGGGCGCAGGGGACTACGGGAACGGCCTGGAGTCTGAGGAACTGGAGCCTGAGGAGCTGCTGCTGGAGCCCGAGCCGGAGCCCGAGCCTGAAGAGGAGCCACCCCGGCCCCGCGCCCCACCGGGAGCTTCGGGCCCTGGGCCTGGCTCGGGAGTCCCCGGCAGTCAGGAGGAGGAGGAGGAGTCGGGACTGGTCGAGGGTGACCCGGGGGACGGCGCCATTGAAGACCCGGTGAGGGAAGGAGGGCGAACGAGCTGGGCGCCAACCGGCCGGGTCACGGGAGGCCCAGAGCTCAGGCTAGCGGGAGGCAGGCGGGGGTGCGGGTGGGCGGGGAGTAACGTGGCTGGGGCCGGGCCTGGATCCTCGGATCCTCGACTGCCTGGAGAGGCCCAGCCGGGTTGATTCGGGCATCATGGGTGTCTAGTGTTGTTCTACAGAAGGTAGCTTGCGTTTTTTTCTCACAATGATCCTCTCGTGGTGTGACGGAAATGGCCCAGCATGGCTGAGGCCGCACGCGGTGCGAGTGCAGGGGCAGAGCCCCTGCGGTAGTTCCTCTTAAGCTCTTCTCCATACCTCCCCCGCTCATTGTAGGAGCTGGAAGCGATCAAAGCTCGCGTCAGGGAAATGGAGGAAGAAGCGGAAAAGCTAAAGGAGCTACAGAACGAGGTAGAGAAGCAGATGAACATGAGTCCACCTCCAGGCAATGGTGAGTAACTGGCGATTGCACGCGGAGCCAGGGTCGCGGGATTGCGGGGGTCGCGGGAGCACGGGTTATATGGGATTAGGTGCTTGGACCTTGGAGCTGTTTGAGCAATTACTGGTCAGGTGCCGCGGTCATAGTCCATTGTGTAGTCAGTCCTCTGACCTTTGTGAGACAGCAGTGGTTTGGTGAGGTAGTCTTGTGCCTCCCTTTGTCCGTGTTACAAAAATATTTCTCTTTGTTCTTAGTCTATATCCTTTGTGGAGGTTGCCAGCTGGCATTTGACCTTCAAGTCTAATAGTTCTTAAGTTGAAGACCCTTTAGTTAGGAGTCCTGAGAGAAACTGCCCAGCTGCAGGGGGTTCCCCTTTAATGTAGAAATGTCAAGTTTCGGCCCACTTAATTTTGTTTACTTTTCAAAAAATTTCAACCGAGTTATTCAGTAGGGACTTGATTTGGGAAGGGATTCCTGTACTGTTTTCTTTCTTTTTTAAAATGTATTAATCTGTTTCTTATTTTGTCTTAATTTGTGAGTACCTACTGTATGCTAAACACTATTCTAGGTAATGATGATTGTTTCTTTTTCACCCAAGCTGGTCCAGTGATCATGTCTATTGAGGAGAAGATGGAGGCTGATGCTCGTTCCATCTATGTTGGCAATGTATGTACTAGGGCACAGATTGGGGTTGGTGGGAGCTCTTATTTCAAGGATTATTTAATAGGAGTCTTGAATGGATATCTCCAGAATAGGTGGTGGATTTGGGGCATGGAGGGATGGTTGGGAGGAGGTGAAAGTTAATGGCAATCAGCAGAGGGTCTGGGTTTGGAAAGAAAAAAGAGATTAGTTCCTTAGAGAACCAGATTTGATGTGCCTTAGTCTATATGGGTGGCCTAGCCCAAAGGCTAAGCAGGGTGTCTGTTGAGATGGGAGTTTATCCCGTACCTTTAAAATCTACCCCCCACACACACATGTGCGTACCCCCACAGGTGGACTACGGTGCAACAGCAGAAGAGCTGGAAGCGCACTTCCATGGCTGTGGTTCAGTTAACCGTGTTACCATACTCTGTGACAAATTTAGTGGCCATCCGAAAGGGTAAGTATGGAAGTAAGTTGAAGTCATTTTAATCACAGTTTAAAAATAAATTTCCATATTGAGCACCTAGTTCACTTGCTGTTTAAAACAAGTGGTCTTTGCCTTTTAAGGTAAAGCATTAACATTGATGATACACAAGGCTAGGCAAAAGTTGGTTTATAGTGGGTCAAATGAAAAAACATAAGAATAAACTGTATTTCATGTACTCACAACTGTAAACCTATTTTTGCCCAACCCTGCATATCAAGGATTGCACAAAAATGCTTTCAGAGGCCAGACAAAACACAGATGAAGTCTAGGTATAGATTTCAGGGAAGGGGCAGCTTCTATTTGGCCCTGCCTGGTTCCACCACATGGAAATTTAGGTCCCGTATATCCTGTTTTATAATTTTCCAAGAGTAGCTGGAAATTTTTATGAAAATTTTTCATTAACAATTTTTTTTGGGCCAAGAATTTAAAATGTGAACACATTGTACCTAAACAAAGCATGTCTGCAAGTTGGGTTTGACCTATGAGCTACTGTTTGTAATCTCAAATAGCTAAAGTGACACTTTTTCCAGGTTTGCATATATAGAGTTCTCAGACAAAGAGTCAGTGAGGACTTCCCTGGCCTTAGATGAGTCCCTATTTAGAGGAAGACAAATCAAGGTAAGCTTCATGCTCATTGCTGTTTTGGTTCTATGTAAATTCTCCAGGTTGACTAATGCTGTGTTGTATATCCCTCACTCACAGGTGATCCCAAAACGAACCAACAGACCAGGCATCAGCACAACAGACCGAGGTTTCCCACGAGCCCGATACCGTGCCCGGACCACTAACTACAACAGTTCCCGATCTCGATTCTACAGTGGTTTTAACAGCAGGCCCCGGGGTCGTGTCTACAGGTCAGGATAGATGGGCTGCTCCTCTCCCCCGCCTCCCATGAGCCCTATATGCTTCCTTCTCTCCTGATCTGAGGAATCTCCCTCCCTAACCCTCCCCTTGGTCTCCAGGGACTTGGTCTTCTGCCTGTGCAGGGTGAGGAAGGTAGTTGCAGGCCAGGAGGCCAATCTCGACATCTTTTTCTGGAGCAGGAATTGGTGATAAGGGCTGGATCTCTCCACTCTGTTCTGAGAGATGCTTCTTTTTCAGCCTTATTTTCCTTGAGAGTTGGTGGCAGTGGATGTGTTTACACAGGTCTGGAAGAAGAGGGCCTCAGAGCAGGGAACGTGCTGCTTGGACATTTTTACTTTTCCTAGAGTTAGGAGGGGGTTGACATTTGAATGTCCCTTGGAAGAATATCAGAGACTAGTTGGTCATCCTTATCAGCCTTGTGGGAGGATTTTGAGATAATTTACTCTTTCACTGAGCCAGTCTTTTGCAGGGTTTCTTTTCTCACTAAGCCTAGTGTGGTGTCCATGTTGTTGCTTTGCCTTATTTCTGTCTCTTTTTTTTAAATAGGTAAGTTAGGCGTATAGACCTGGGATTTTATAATATTTACCTATTTGCTCCCAGGAGTTAGGGTCTGTTGATGAGGGCCTAGGGTTTAAGAGCTGTGAAGAATTGAAAACTCTACACACAATGAGTCCTTTTTCTTGCCCCTTTGTCTCAGAATGCACTCCTCTATTGCCACTGTTTGGGGAAGTGTTTTGTTGATCCCCCCCCCCTTCCCGTTTGTGGGCTGTTGTCACTGTTTCTGGGATCATGGGGTCAGTTTTAGGACACTTGGAAACTTCTTGCCCGTTCCCTTCACAGTAACTGGGGCGAGGGCCCATGGGGAGGGGCTTGTACTGAACTATCTAGTGATCATGTTAACACCTAACTCTCCTTCTTTCTTCCAGGGGCCGGGCTAGAGCGACTTCATGGTATTCCCCTTACTAAAAAAAAAATGTGTATTAGGAGGAGAGAGAGGAAAAAAAGAGGAAAGAAGGAAAAAAAAGAATTAAAAAAAAAAAAGAAAAACAGAAGATGACCTTGATGGAAAAAATATTTAAAAAAAAAAAAAAAGATATACTGTGGAAGGGGGGAGAATCCCATAACTAACTGCTGAGGAGGGACCTGCTTTGGGGAGTAGGGGAAGGCCCAGGGAGTGGGGCAGGGGGCTGCTCATTCACTCTGGGGATTCGCCATGGACTCGACTCAACTGCGCAAGCTGCTCCCCCTGTTCCCTGTCCCACTTCACCCCTTTGGGGGCTACTCAAGGGTAGGTGGGCATGGATGGTAGGAGGGTTTTTGTTTTTGTTTTTTTACCCAGGGCTCTGGAAGGACACCAAACTGTTCTGCTTGTTGCCTTCCCTCCATCTTCTCCCTCACTTTCACAGTACCCTCCCGCCTGCTCCTGTCCTGCCAGGTCAACCGCCCACCCCACCCCTCTTTTCTGCTCCCTGTTCTCCAGATTGCCTGGTGATCTATTTTGTTTCCTTTTGTGTTTCTTTTTCTGTTTTGAGTGTCTTTCTTTGCAGGTTTCTGTAGCCGGAAGATCTCCGTTCCGCTCCCAGCGGCTCCAGTGTAAATTCCCCTATCCCCTGGGGGAATGCACTACCTTGTTTTGGGGGTTTGGGGATGTTTTTTGTTTTTCAGTTTTTTTTTTCTTTGCCTCCCCCCCCTTTTATTTGGAGGGAATGGGAGGAAGTGGGCACAGGGAGGTGGGAGGTGGATTTTGTTTATTTTTTTAGCTCATTTCCAGCGGGTGGGAGTTTTTTAAAAATATGTGTCATGAATAAAGTTGTTTTTGAAAATAAAAATGGTTTGGCCTTTTGAGTGTAAGGATTATTTATCTACCTGTTCTCTCTTAGGTCCCAGATGGTGGTTAATTCTCCTTTGTGGAAGTGCCGGTGTTGTGGAAGGGAAGTTCTCACAAATTAAGGAGTAGTAGTTAAATTGCAACTAGCAGCAGCAGTATGTGTTCAGCTGAGAAGGATGGGCTTTCCGGATAGCATGTAGCCCTGCTCTGATTAACATTTGGGAGGTAAATTAAATGAGCCTGGGAAAGTGAAAATGGCCAGATTAGAGTGGTGCAATAACACCTCTGTGTGTGTTCCTAATGAAACTTAACGTGCAGATGAATTATCCATACCAGCAATGCTAGATTCTTAGATTGGGGTCTGGGTAGCCTTTCTTGTTTTTACCCCAAAGAAAGTAGGCTCAAGGAAAAGAAGATAGCATTCAGCGAACAGACAGTTGCAAAGCTTCTGTTGTAGCCATGCAGTGACCACGTAACATCAGCTAACTTATTTTGGATCTTTCCTTTCATGAGGACTTCAAAACTGGGTGTCACTGTTTTAATAAGTAGTTTAGTTACTTGGTCATATTAATAAACTAGTTTCTTCAGTTTATATTCTAACGTCTCATTGGTCTTAAAATCCATGGGTGCTATAATCTACATTATAGGTTCTACATTATTTAACAGTTTCAAATCTTGAAACATACAAATGTCATTCACTCATGTCCCTAGGATATTTTGTTCATGGTTGCCTCCGACCTAGATTCTCTCTTCAATAATCTTTTTAAAATGGCTCTTCTATATCTACGAATCCTTTACCCACCTCTTAAATGGCTTTGTGTTCTGAATTCTCAGGTCATTAGTTGGTCACTTAACATTTAATCATTTATTGTACTTACCTCCTATTACGTGATTTGTTAGTCCCTTTGGGGCGTATTGTGTTTCACTGGATTCAAGTAAAATATTACCTTGTAATCTGAGTGGAGATTTCTGCAAAAGCTGATTTTAGCAAGAGGCTGGATAAGGGGTTATTTTTTGCTAAAATAAACATCCCAAGTGGCTTGGTGCTGTTAATGCTGGAAAGGTCTCATCTATCCACCAGGGGGCACTAAGTGGCTGGCATCCCTATAAATTCGTTGGATCTTGGAGGATGAATGTCATTCTTTGGACCCTTTGTGTTTAGTTATGTACAGTCCTCAATATCCTGTCCATTCTCTCCATTCTTTTTCAACTGCTTGAGCAACCCTTCATCTTCACTGCAGTTAGCTCCTGGCAGATGTCAGTGGCTCCAGACTTGATGCCGGAAGTGCCCCTATGCTGCCCCCAGTAAGTAGAAACTCAAGTGCAGCACTGAGGCCTTTTCCAGTTTGATCCTGATTAAGTATCCTTGCCATATCCATGAATTTTACTTTATTTTCATGTGTTGCGCATGCTGTTTCTCAGGCCTGCATTGCCCGACCCATCTATTCTATCAGAATCATCAACCAAGTGCTACGGTTGATAAACTTTGATTTCTTAGAGTGAATCAGAGTCTTTTCCACATTCAGGACAAATTGTTCCTGTCTCTACCGTGGTCTTAGAATAATTACATCCCAGTGTCCCCACTAGACCACCAGCTCCTTGAGGACAAGGTTGGTGCCTTTGTGTGAGCTTGCAGTGCCTGTCACTTAGGTGCTCAGAAGGTGTTAAGCAATGGGTCTCTTCATCCTGAACCTGCTGGTTTCTATCCTTATAGGAAACAGATTTTCTACTTTACTTGGTCTCTTCTTTTCCCCTATAGCATCCTCAATGATTTTAAAGGAAGTAGCAGAGGGAAAAAGCTTTCTTTGGGAAAGACTGGTTTTCTGTCAGTTACTCCTGATAAACTCCCTCTTAAGGAATAAGAATGAGCCCAGTGTCTGGGATTCTGTAGGAGGGAAGTGTCTTCAAGGAAGATTTGGGGAGCCTGTCTATGTCTTCTTTAGGGTGAAGGTCTGAGTCAGAGATCCTTTGAAGGCCTTTGGCTGACACAAAATTAGTGAAGACCGCCAGTGCTTTTTTAGGCATGATTTACCCAACCTGACAGCAATAGAGAAAAGCAGTTGCTAGTTTTTTTCAATAATAACTTTCACCCTGACTGGCGTGGTTCAGTGGGTTGGGCAGCATCTTGTTTCCTTGTCAGGGTACATGCCTGGGTTGCAGGCTGGGTCCCGTGCTGGGGCATGTGCAAGAGACAGCTGATGGATGCTTCCCTCACATACCGACGTTTCTCTCCCTCTCTGGCCCTCCCTTTCGCTCTAAAAATAAAATCTTTAAAAAATGTACAACTTTCCTTGCTTTCATACGGCTTAAATGAATAGGCTTTCTCAAATCATGACCCAAATTTAAAATGTCTTTCAACCCTATTAATTTCCCATGCCTCTTTCCCCCTTTTTTATGTCTATGGTGATCGTTTATTGAGTACTTACCGAGTGCTGGGCACCGTTTTAGGTGCTAGAATTTGTTCCAGAAAAAGTCACTTAGTAAAGAAACTGATTTTATTTGCTGAGGCATTTGTTTGCCATATCTCTGACTTGCGTCTCACCAAAAAGCTCGAGTTTTTTTTAATTAGATATAATTCACATACCATAAAATCTACCTTTTAAGTATACAGTTTAGTGATGTGTGTGTGTATAAATTTTTCCCTCCCTCCAGCTGTTAGCAACCATTAATTTACTTTTTTCTTTATGGATTTGCTTATTCTGAATATTTTATATAAATGGAATCATGTGGCTTTTTGTGTCTGGCTTTCACTTAGCATAATGTTTTCAAGATCCATCCATATGCCCTGGCTGGTGTAGCTCAGTGGATTGAGTGCTGGCCTGCAAACCAAAGGGTTGTTGGTTCAATTCCCAGTCAGGGCACATGCTTGGGTTGTGGGGCCAATTGATGTATCTCACACATTGATGTTTCTCTCTCCTACTCCCTCCGTTCCCCTCTCTAAATAAATAAATCTATTTTTATTTATTTATTTATTTTTAGAGAGGGAAGGGAGAAGGGGAGAGAGAGAGAGAAACATCAATGTGCGGTTGCTGGGGGACATGGCCTGCAACCTAGGCATGTGCCCTGACTGGGAATTGAACCTGCGATGCCTGGTTCGCAGCCCGCGCTCAATCCACTGAGCTACGCCAGCCAGGGCTAAATAAATAAATCTTTTAAAAAAATTCATCCATGTGGTAGCATACATCAGTACTTCACTTCTTCCTATGGCTGAATAATATTTCATTATGTAGATATACTACATACCACATTTTGTTTATCCATTCATCAGTTGATGGACCTCTGGGTTTCCATTTTTTGATTAAGGAATAGTGTTGCTACAAACATGTATTTTTTTGTGTACAAGTTTTTGTGTGAATGTACCTTTTCATTTCTCTTGGGTATATATTTAGGAGTGGAGTTGTTAGGTCATAGGTAACCATGTTTAGCCTTTTGAAGAACTGCCAGACTGTTTTTCTAAAGCTGCTGCATCATTTTGTATTTCAACCAGCAGTGTATGAAGGTTCCAGTTTTTCCACATCCTCACAAAACTTGTCCATTTTAAAAAATAGAGTTCGTATTTTTTAAAGATTTTTATTGATTTATTTGTATTAAAGAGAGGGAAAGGGAGAAAAAGAAACATCAATCGGTTGCCTCTCAGAGGCCCCCAACAGGCCAGGCATGTGCTCTGACCAGGATTCCACCCAGTGACGTTTCAGTTCGCAGGATGGCGCTCAATCCACTGAGCCATGCCAGCCAGGGCTATCTAATGGTGTGAAGTAGTATCTTGGGTTCTTGATTTGCACTTCCCTAATAACTAATGATATTCAGCATTTTAGAGAGAAGGGAAGGGAGACAGAGGGAGAGAAACATTAATGTGTGAGAGATACATTGAGCAGTTGCCTGGCACACCCTCAAGTAGGGGCCTGGCCTGCAACACAGGCATGTGCCCTGACTGGAAATCGAACCAGCAACCTTTGGGTTCACAGGCCAGCACTCAATCCACTGAGCCACACTAGCTGGGGTTGTACATCTTCTTTGAAGACATGTCTACTCAGATCCTTGCCCATTAAAAATTGGGTTATTTATCTTTTTATTGTTGAGTTGTAAGAGTTCTTTGTATACTAGATCCTTATCAGTTATATACAATTTACAAATATTTTCTCCCATTTTGTGGAGTTTTTTTCACTTTCTTGATAGTGTCCTTTGAAGCACAAAAATTACAAAGATTTACACCTATTTTCTCTTAAGAATTTTATAGTTTCAACTCTCGTATTTAGACCTTTGATCCATTTTAAATTGTTTTTCGTGTAGAGGTTCAACTTCAGTCTTCTGCATACAGATATGTGTTTGTTTGTACCGGCACCATTTCTTAAAAAGGCTGTTCCTTCTTTCCCCACCAAATGGTCTTGGCACCTTTGTTGAAAATCAACTGACCGTAAATGTATGGGTTTATTTCTGGAGTCTCAGTTTTATTCCATTGATCTGTATGTCTGTCCTTACGCCAGTACCACACTGTCTTCACTGCTGCAGGCTTTTACTTAAGTTTTGAAAATAAGTAGTGTGAGTTTTCTAATTTTCCTCCTTTTCAAGATTGTTTAGCTATTCTGAGACTTTTACATTTCCATGTGAATTTTAGAATCATCTTGTCAATTTTTGCAAAAAAAAAAAAAAGATAGCTGGGATTTTAATAGGGATTACATTGAATCTGTAGATCAATTTGGGGAGGGAATGCCATCTTAACAATATTGTCTTCCAATTCATGAACATAGTATGTCTTCACATTAATTTCTTCTTTTAATATGTGTATATGTATATATATATAAATTTATGCATTTGAGAGAGAGAGAGAGAAACATCGATTTGTTGTTCCACTTATTTATGCAGTCATTGGTTGATTCTTGCACGCGCCCTGACTGGGGAGTGAACCCACAACCTTGGCCTATCAGGACGATACTCTAACCAACGGAGCTACATGACCAGGGTCCCATTGGTTTCTTTCAACAATGCTTTTTGTAGCTTCCAGTGTACGAGTTTTATGTGTCTTTCATTAAATTTATTCCTAAGTATTTTGTTTTTTGCTATTTTATTTTATTCTACCACTTTTGATTACTGAAGGAATTCTTTATTTTGTTGACAAAAAAGTAGGTTGCAATTCTCTTTTCCTACACAAGTCTTTTTTTATTTTCTCTCACATAAAGGTACATCACAAGAAAAAAAACTAAATTTGATTTTTGCGGTATTATAGTGTTAAAAACGTTGATGTAAGAGCTTTCAAACTTGTGGAGAATCTTTATAAGCATTCACTTGAGTCTATCTGAGCCAAACAGATGACATGCCTGAAAGCAAGATCTCAGATGCTCCTGGTTTTTGCTATTTTAAATGAAATTATTTTCTTAATTTTGTTTTCAGATTATTCATTGCTATTGAATAGAAATAGAATTTATTTTTGTATGTTAATCTTGTATCCTGCAAGTTTAAGTTTAGTAGCCTTGCTGAACTTAATTTAGTCCTTTTTTTTAACTTTTATTTATTATTTTTAGAGATAGGAAAAGAGAGGGACAGAAACATCGATCAGTTGCCTCTCATCCAAGCCCCAACCTGGGACCAAACCCGCCATGCAGGCATGTGAACTGACCAGGAATAGAACCTGTGACCTTTCGCTTTGTGGGAGGACACCCACGACCACCTGAGCCACACCAGTCAGGGCAAACTTTAGTTCTGATCATTTTTGTGTGTGTGTGATTCTTTAGGATTTTTTTGTTTACAAGGTCATGTCATCGACAAATATAGAGTTTTATATTGTCCTTTCCAGTCTAGGTACATTTTATTTCATTTTCTTGCCTCATTTCCTGGCTAGAACCTCCAGTTTAAAGTTGAATAGAAATGGTGATGGCAGACATCCTTGCCTTGTTCCTGATGTTGGGGGGAAGGCTTTAAGCCTTCCATTGATAAAGATGATGTTAGTTGTAGTTGTTTCATAGATTCCCTTTATTCCATGGATGTTAAAAATAAACACTTGTTGTTTTCCATGCACACCATGTTCTGTTATGCCTCTAGGCTTTGCACTATTTCTTCCTTCCTTAATCTCTGGCAAAGTCAAGGTTCAATCCAAATATCTGAGACACTTTCCTTGACTGTCCCCAATAGAGTATATCCTTCCATTCTCAGAGATGCTACAGCACTTTTTACATTTCCCCTTGTTTTTCATATGGGACTGTAATGATTTGACTTGGTTTTCTGAGCTCTCACAGGCAAGGACCATAGAAGCCTTCCCTCAAATCTGAGGCAGCACCAGACAGTAGTGGATAATCAGAAAGAATTGGTTGTCAGTTGGCCAGGCCAGGTTGACTGAATGAGATAAATGGGAGTGACCTTCATTGTCTTCATGTAATCTTCTAAGGTTAGAAATGTGTACTATAGGCCCTGCCCAGGCAGTTCAGTTGGTTAGAGTGTTGTCCTGATATGACAAAGTTACGGATTCAATTCCTGGTCAGGGCATATACAAGAATCAACAATGAATGCATAAATAAATGGAACAACAAATTGATGCCTCTCTCTCTCCCCCCACCTTCTCTCTTTATAATCAATCAATTAAAAACTAAATGTATTGCCTGGCTGGTGAGGCTCAGTGGAATGAGTGCTAACCTCCGAACCACAGGATCGCCAGTTCGATCCCCAGTCAGGGCACATACCTGGGTTGCAGATCAGGTCCCCAGTAGGGGAAGCAAGAAGCAATCACCCATTGATGTTCTCTCCCTTTCTTTCTCCCTTCCCCTTTCTCTAAAAATAAATAAATAAAATCTTAAAAAAAAAAAAACACTAAATGTATCCCATATATCCTTTTAATGTTCCCTTCCGTAATCCATTATGGCTTTTGTGAATCCAACTAAAAACATTTGTAAAATCTGTTCATGTTTCAATCAGTTCAACCTCTCCAAGGAGAGTAGTCATTTCCTTGTTGGCCTGAAAACTCCAAGTTCCTGGGCTACCTTCTAAACTTAATATTACAGGGTAAGTGATGCATTCTTTCCCAGTATTTAGGCACAGTTTCTGTCTGGGGTACAGTAAGAAGATCGCAGGCTCTCAGTTCTCAAGATCTGGCTTCTCTAATTGCTTACCAGTCATGTAAACTTGAATAAGTTACTTCTCCAAACCTCAGTAAAAGCCCCAAAAATAGTATTTGTTTTTTCCTTCGGGTTAATGATGAAGATCCAATGAGATCGTGTAGTTGGTGCATTTTAGAGCAACTGACAAGATCTTAGTTGTGCAGGTTACACACGTCTCACCCTTCCCGCCTAGACTGTGAGTGCCTGGGGACAGGGGTCTGTGTCCTTCTTGTGCATTAATTCTCCACAAATGTTCCCATTTTCTTTGTCTTCACCTCTTCTGTCAACGCCAGAGGATCTTGCTCTCTTCTGCCTACCCTCCTACAGGAGCTCCTCTGGCATTCTGAGTGTGATTTTCCTTCCCTGTCCTTCCCAGATGGTATGCAGAAAGTGGGTTCATTGAAATGCCCCTTTGATACCATTACTCACAGTGTGTGTTGGACAGTATCATTAGCATATAACTCCTTGGCCTTAAATGGTTTAGCTCTTCCAAAAAGTACACGTGTTTTCTTATGTCCCATCCTGTTGGTTCTCACAGAACACTGGAGACAGTGTAGAGTATGATCTCCCATTTTATCATCAGCTACCCAAAGTTAAAAAGTCAATATTGGACTCAGTTAAAACCCCACAGGCATTGTTCTACAGAACGTGTTGTGCATAGTTCATAACAGCAAAGGAGCTGCAGCATTGAAAGAGCATCCAAAAGGGGTTTGAGTCCTGGCTCTGCCACTGAATTTCACTCATTTCCATCTTCGCCATAGTTAAACAAGGGACTGGAGACTAAATGAGAAAGATTATTAGAGCTCTCCAGTAACATGATTATTACTGAGTCCAGTAGCAAGGGCTCAGACATGGATCAACAGGAGCAGAAGGAGATAGGAACACTGGTACTGTCGGAATCTGTGGGTAACGGTCCTCCCCTTCTCTGGGAGGCTGGCCTCAAATTTTTGACTTTTCTAAGAATCCCTCTCTCCAGGGATCACCCTATGTTCTCCCTTTATCCTTTTTTATTTACTTAGGGGGAGGGAAGGAGAAAGAGAGAGACATTAATGTGTGAGAGAAACATCAGTTAGTTGCCTCTTGCACACCTGCAACCAGGGAACTGGCCAGCAACCCAGGCATGTGCCCTGACAGGGAGTTGCACCAGCAACCCTTGGGATCACAGGCCAGCGCTCAATCCACTGAGCCACATCAGGCAGAGCTCCCTTCATCCTTTGAGTTGAGAGTTCTGTACCCGTCTCCTTGGCTCTTGCTTGAGGGCTTCCTGCCTCTAAGTCTCACCTCCTTTGGGATGCAGCCTTTCGGTGCTCCAAACCACTGGCCTCTTCCTCCTCTTTAATATTCTTAGTACTAGATGGACTTGAGGCTCTTTGAAGGATGGCATATACCCTAAATACCCAGAATGGTACTGATCTATAAAACAGACACTGTTTGCTAAAAGAATGAACAAATATTAACTTTTTGAACATCTATCATGAGTCAGACTTTGGAGTTTCAAAGCTGAGTAAGACAGCCCTGGCCAGTGTGGCTCAGTTGGTTGGCATCGTCGGACAAACCTAAAAGTCGTTGGTTTGATTCCTGCCCAGGGCACATGTCTGAGTTGCAGGTTTGGTCCCCCATTTGGGGCATATATGGAAAGCAGCCAATGGATGTTTCTCTTGCACATGGATCTTTCTCTCCCTCTCCTCCCTCCTTTCCCATCTCTCTCTTTAAAAAAAAAAAAAGTTGAGTAAGACAAAGTTCCAGCCCTCAAGGTTACCGTCTAGTGGAGTAATGTAAGAGGCACTTGAAGTGTCTTGTCTAATCCTCATAGCAATCCTTGAAGGAAGCTGGAGGTTAAGAGATTTGCCCAAAGTGGTAAAGCCAGGCCAGGACTGGTCTGACCTAGAGGCAGAAATCCTAGTCTTCTGCATCCACCACCGAGTGCCTAGAGACTCACCCCTCACTTCCAAGGGTAGTGCCCAAAGCTTGGAAGGAGCTGGGAAGGTGGCCACAGTGTGCATCAGTGAAGAGCTCCAGTCCTAGATCTAATCATATCCCAGCTCTGTCACTCGTTAACTTTGTGGCCTTGGGCAAGTTACGGAGTCTCTCCGAGCATCAGTTTTCTCATCTGTGAAGGAAGAATACTTCAGTGGGCATCCATTGTTTTTACCTGTACAACATCCAGTCCTATTTCTGCTCATAGCACTCAGGTGTTGCTTTCCCACTCCCCAGCTGTCAGTAATATGGTGGAGGGGCATGGCGTGTTACTCAAGCTAGCCAGTCACTTGTTCTCTGGAAATGAATCTTCAGTGGGGAGACCCCAAAACTGAATCTCACTGGAGTTCATTCACCAGGTGAAGCCCTAAAAAATATTACTGGTTCCTATTCCCTCTGGTTTGTGAACTTTTTTTGACTAGTTCTGCTTCTCCTAACCTCCTCTCAGCTCCCCACCACATCCCTCTCTTTTCCTTTTTGTTTATTAGAGCCAGTCAGTTTTCATTGCTTGCAACAACAGAAAAAAACTTTAATTGATCTAAGCACCTACCTTGTAGTGTTGTAAGGATTGATTAAATGAAGTTTGTAAAGTGCTTAGCCCAGTCCTAGAAGCATAGCGAGCAATCAGTGAGGGGGGTAGTCATCTGGAAGTTGATTGGGGTGGGGGGTGAGGGGCGGGGCAAGGGGCGGGGCACAGGGAGGGGAGGAAGATCCTTTATTAGTTTCAGTTCCACTGAGAAACCTTCCCCTCAAGAGGTAGAAGGACAACAGAAGGGAGGGAAGTCCAGGCTAAGGTATGCTCATTTATTCAAAATGTCTTTATTGAAACAGAATGATAGAGCAAGAAAGAATGAGGTCTGGGAGGATGTCTTTGGGCACAGGATGAAGCCCAGACCTGGTGCTTACAACGTGGAGCTCTCTCCCTGTCCCCTGACTCTTGCTAAGGAAGTGAACACAAAGCAGCAGGGGAAGAGATAGGGTAAGGACAGCCCTCGGGGCTCTCCTTGTTGGCTGGCGTGAGGTGCCTCAGCCTTCTGGGCAGCCTGCCTTCCTCACTCAGTCCTCCCAATCTCCTTGCCAGGGCCTTATGTCACCTTTCTGTATGGGTCAGCCTCCTGCCAGGGTGCTCAGAGGCCACTCAGAGGGCAGGGTTGGGGGTGGCAAGCAGCGGGACATGGTCACAGCGGTTAGGGGGTGGCTGCCTCAGCAGAGAAGGTCGGCGGCACAGCTCCCCATCCCGGAGAACCTCAGGCAGGAGCTTGCGCTTGGTTTCTGGCAGAAGCATGATACTGAGGATGCAGAGGAGAGCACAGGCTGCCAGCACCACATGCTGCAGGAAGGCTCCATGGCCCATGTGGAGGCGCTGGGCTGGGCCACTCAGTCCTCCAAGTGCCCCCAGTGCCATGATCAGGCCCAGTCCTCGGCCCCTGGGAGAGATGGAGTTGGCACTCAGCCTCCAGCTGTGGGCCTCACCCCAACCCTTTTCCAGCAGCATTCCCACCTTCACCCCTCAGGCCCTGTCCTTGGTGGGAGACTGGGAGGCCTGCCCCTGCCCCTGGCAGCACCCCTGCTCTCACCGGACAGTGGTAGGGATGACTTCAGCAGCAAGGAGGGTACTGAGGAGGCCAGCAGCTTGGGAAGAGAAGAGACCAAGGACAGAGAAGGTGGTGATGGCGGCCTCATTCAGATCTAGAGGACCAAGAGGGAGGTGTGAATGGAGGCTGGAGATCGTGTTTGGCTTAGCCTCTGGCTTCAGAGCCCCCTTGCTCTCTGATCCTATGGCTCTAGCTAGGTGGGCTCTGGGCATTCACTAGTTGATTGGTAGAACAGACAGGGTGTGTGGCCAGGGGGAGGACTGTGAAGATCCGGGCAGGGGCTGGTCTTGTCTTAGATGGCTGTGCCAGAAGCAGTGCCTGAACCTGTCTGAGGGCTCCTGTGCCAGGGTTCCTTTGCTGAGCCCGCACTGTGGGGAAGGGAGGATGCTCACAATCCCACAGGCCCAGCAGGACCAGGGACGCGATGCCAGTGAGGGTCATCGAGAGAAGCAGGATGCCCCGGCGGCCAAATCGGTCCACGGTGACCCCCAGGAAGACACAGGCCAGGGCCGCTGTGCCGCTGGCCAGCAGGGAACACAGGTAGAATTCCGATGGGCTCCCTCCTCCTCCCACAGGCTGGTAACAGTGGCGAATGGCGTGGGCAATAAAGCTGTGAGAAGGGGTGGAAAAGCAGAGAAGGGTGCCTGCATCCTCACCCGCAGCCTTCCACAGCTCTAGCCGCCCTCTGTGTGGGTCCTCAGGCCTTCCCCACCCAGCCAGTCCCCATCCCAGCTACTGGCCTGGCCCTGGGCTCAGACACCCAGGCTCACTTGGTGAAGCCCAAGATAAGCAGATTTTTCCAGATGTTGCGGTAGTTGAGGAGGGATGCCAGGGAAAAGGAGGATGTTGCAGGGAGAGGGCAGGTGTTCTCCAGGTCTTCAGAAGAAAGAGAGAGAGGGAGGAACTGTCCGTTAGAAGGAGCAGCAGAGAACCCAGGGTCCTCCCACAGGAATGGTGGGGACCCTGGGAGAAGGTGGCTCAGCTACAGCCATGAAGAGGGCACCATTACTTGTGCACGTGAGAGATCATCTATAAAGACCCCTATCTCTTACCCTGCAGGGCCTCCTGGGCCTCCTCTCCCAGCATCTGCCCATGGGGACGGTTCCTCTCAGCCAGGATTCTCAGCACTGACTGGGCCTCCTCAATCTGTCGCTTCACTATCAGCCACCGTGCAGACTCCAGAAACAGACCGGGCCAGCTGGGGGCAGGGTTGCAGGGTACATGGTGAAGCCTCCCATCTCCCGACACAGGGATGGGAAACTGCGGCCTCTTGAGTGGCTAGGGCTGGGGCAGGACTGGACAAGGGGTGGTGGAAGAGGGAGCTCTCTGGACTAGAGCTAAGGACTAGAGGGAGAGGTGAGTGTGGCCAGATAGCAGGTGAAGGGTGATACTGACCCATAGAACAGGAAGAGGATGCAGGGAGCCGTGATCATTCGCTGCAGAAATCGCCAGTCCTTAGAGACAAGGGCCAGGCCCAGGAACAGGAAGTGCCCCCCGACCCCCACCAACTCCCCTGCCAGGGCCACACGAAGCCTCTGGGTTGGGTCGCACAGCTCCAGGCCTAGAGACGCAGCAGGAATGGGGAGGAGAGGTCAGGGAAGAAGGAGGTATGGCACAGAAGAGAGAGGGAGGGAGGGAGGAGGAGAGAGCGCGAGGTCAGACCCTGAGTGGAGGCTGCAGCTGTCACCTCCCACAGACTAACCTCTGAATGGCAAAGAGTGGAGAGGTTGTTCAGTCCTCTCTCCTCTCCTGCTCAAACCTGGGGGGAGGGCTCAAGGGTCGGAGTCCCTGGTGGGTGTTCAACATTCCCACTTACAGGCCCTTTTACATCAGACCTTATTTGATCTTTATATCAACCCTTGTTCAAGGTCACACAGCTAGTCAGTTTTCATTTTTAAAATAAGACTCTATTCCTTGACAGCAGTAAGTCCAGGGCAGGGAAGTCCTTAGAGATAGTGGAGGGAGGGGCTGTGGAAAAAAGCAAGGCCCCCGAATCCTTCAAAGGCCCAGGCAGAAAGACAGCTGAGATTCTGGACAGCTGAAATTTGGAGCTGAAGAAGAGAGTGAGAGGACCCTAGGGGACAATGGGAATGGCCTAGGATGCAGAGGGACAGGGATAAGCCCCAAGGGAAGGATTTCTTGGAGAGTGCCACTTACGCATCAGGTAGACACCAAGGTCAACACCAGCAAGCAGAAAGCCCAGAAGGAATCGAAGAGCCATGACACCTGTGGAGGAGCCTGCAGCAGCCCCTCCCACTCCGCAGGGGCCCACCAGCCCCAAGGTCAGCAACACAATCCCACGACGGCCAAACCTGGGAAGTGTGGAGGGCCTCTGGTCACCCAGACTCTCTGGGAGAGGAATTGCTGGGTGGGGCCTAGCTCTCCAATTCACGGCGGGAGATATGAGGACGAGGCCTTGGGAACGAGAGTTGGGCTGAGGCTAGAGGAGATGGAAGGGATTGGGACCGTGGGTTAAGTGATGTCTGGCAACTAGGCACTAGGGTATGGCTATGGTTTTTCGAGGATGGGACCAGACTCTTGTGGATGGGGCTATTGGACAGTGCTGATGGCATTTCCCCATGGAAATGAGACCAAGTATCAGAGGGGATGGGATATTGTTTAGGGGACTTGGAACCATTGATCCTTGGTGACACAGGTCAGTTGGGATGGCGCTTATCTCACTCAGACTGGTCAGAGAAGATGGGGTAATTGATATATGGGGTTGTAGCTACTGATCATTGGCCACTTGTGTACAGGAATAGTATTGGTCATCGGCGATGGAGCTATTGATCTTACAGGACTGAGTGATTTGGGGGTATGAGGCCATTATCCCATGGGGTTGGGGCATAGGTCTACTAGTCCCCAAGAATGGTCAATGGGGATGGGGCCATTGGCTAGGAGATGGAGCCATGATCCATGGGAATTAGTCCATGGGGTAGGACTAGGGATCAGTGAGGATAATCCCTAATCTTGAATATTGGACATTTTATCTTCGGGGATAGAGCCATTGACTCATAGGGTAAGGATCTTAGTTCATGTGGGTGGGCCAACTGGTCAGTAGGGATGAATCTATTAATCCATGGAGATAATAAGTAAGTAGGGGGTGGTCATGGGCCAGGGGAAATTAGACTATTGGTCAGTGATGATGAACAGGGTGTTTGATCCTTGGCTGCCAGGCTGTGATCTTTGGGGATGAAGCTTGGGATCACTGGTCATTAGGAAAGGGGCCTGATCCCTGAGAGAAAAGCTATTGACACAGTAGATTGGGGTCTTATTTCCATGGGGATAAGCTTATTGGTTAATGGAGCTCAGGCTACTGAATTTAGGAGACTGAATTATTGGTCTTAGGGGATGAGGCTATGATTCCATTGGGATGATGCTACTGGTCTATGAGAATGAGACCACTAATGCATGAGGATGGGCTATTGACCTATGGGTTCAGGATAATTTGCCTACAAGGATGTGTGACTACGGGGCAATGAGATTAGGTACTCCTTTTAAGGAACTGGGCTATTGAATGTTGGGTTGCCTTTGATCCATGGGAGTGGGGCTATTACTCCGTTTGAATGGGACCGTAGATCAGTGAGATGAGTCTAAGAATCTATGGGGACGGTCAGTGGAGGTGGAGCACTTGGTCAGTGGTGATGTGTCCAGAATCGGAGGAGGTGGAAGTTTTGATCCCTGGGGAGAGCTATTGGTTGGTGGGGATGAGCTGATCTTGAGATGAGGCCACTGATTCATAGAAATGAGGCTTTTAGTTTGACAGGATCTGAGAGCACTGAAGACCCATGAGGATGGGACCTTCAGTTTCTGGGGGAGTGGTGCTATTGTGGTCATTGATCCATGGGGGTTGGACTATTGGCCCGTGAGGGTGGAATCATTTGTTTGTAGAGATGAACTATTGGTTAATGGGAATAGGGCTGTTGATAGTTAGGAACTAACATGATGATCTTTAGAAGGGAGGCCATTGAGATGGAGCTGACAGTCCACATGGATGGGGCTGTTACTGGGGATGAGCCTATTAGTCTGCGAAGATGGGGAGGCAGGTGGTTAGTGGTGGTAGGAATAACAGGAGGAGCTAGGACTTCTGATGTGTAGAGATAGGGTTTTTGGTCATTGGGGATGGGGCTATTGTCTTGGCAGACGACGTGGTTGATCAGTGGATATGGGCAGTGGGGGTGAATTCCCTTGTGCAACAGAGGTGTGGAAGGAGTATTTCTTGATGGGAGTGCAGTTGAGACAGGGGTGGGGCTGCATATCACTGAACACAAGAAATCCGGAGAAGGCTGCTGAGTCCAGCGCCTCCTCTTCAGCCTCTTGCTGACACCAGCTGCCTGGCCTCGCCTTGCCTCCCTGGCACCCCTTTACCTCTGCTCGCCTTGCCCCTGTTAGCCCTCACCTGTCCGCAGGGTAGCCCAGGAACAAGTAGCCAGAGGCAAAGCCCAAGACGAAGAGGATCTGCTCCAGGATCACCTGCCAGCCCAGGTCACACACCAGATCCCACTGGGGATGTGAGAGGGATGGAGCGGGTGTGAGGCCCTGCGCTGGTGGCCCTCAGCCCGCCTGCCCCCAGACCCGCGGCCTATCGAGGCGCCTCACCTGGCCAATGGCGTTGGTGGTGAGCACCGGCAGGCCGTTGTAGTCCCATTCCTTGAGACAGTGGTTGAAGTCCGGCGGGGCGAAGCTGCTGCACAAGGGGTCAGTACTGGTGGCCACACGGCTGGCGGCGCTGGCGGCAAGCGCTGCACTGGCGACGCCAACACCGCTGGCGTTGGGGGGCTGCTCCCAGCCAGAGGTGTTGGGGGCAAAGTCTCCGTAGTGGCAATGCAGTGGGGGCGCCAGTGTGAAGATGGGGTCCGAGGCCAGGCCCAGAGCCACGAAGAGCACGGGCAGGCAGCAGAGGCCGAGCTGTAGCTGCTGCCCCCCACCCAGCGCCCCTACCTGGGCGAGCAGTGCCTCGAAGCTGAGGGGGCCGGGGGGCACGGCCAGCGACAGGCTGCTGCCCAGCCTGTCGCCGCCCGCGTCGCCCTCCCCATCTCGCTCGCGCTCCCGCTCACCCTGCAGCTGCTCAGTGGGCACCACATCTCCGAGGGTCCCGACCTGCTGGTGGGGGAGGGGCGGGGAGAGGCAGAGGAAGGGTGAATAGTAGAAAAGCGCAAAGCAAGGGAGGAAGGTGGGCACGTGCGCGAGCGCTCGAGCAAGGCAGCTAGGGGTTGGGGATGAGCGGAGGAAAACGCCAGGCGCTTGTCGCGGTTGCAGGGAGGTGATGGCGTAGTCCTCAGGGCGCGGACACTTACTCCGTTGGGGCTGGGGGTGATCTCTACAGTGCTGTCGATTTTGCTGCCGCCCCCGCCATTGGGCTTGGGCGTCCCGGTGGCCACCCGGGGAGCCAGCTTGCCAACCGCAGGGGCCCTGCCGGGCCTCACGGAAAGGATGCGCTGTCTTCCTTTGGCCTAGTGGTGCGCTGGATGCCCGGACACAGACACGGGAGAGACCCCGTTCTGCTGCTCTGGAGCCGCGGGCGCCTCCTTCGTCTCTGCGATCTTGGCCGATTTCCCCTCCCCTTCCTCCAGACTCTCCTCCCCTTCTCACGTCAGCAGAACCATCGGTCCAGACTTTTCGTCAGAGAGAGGAAAGGGGGGGGGGGGGGGGCAGGGCTCAGAAGAGGGAGGGGATGGGGCTCTGTCTCTGTTGTTCCCTGGGTCTGCAGGCCATTGCGGTAAAAAGGAAAAAAAGCTGAAGGATAGTAGCTAACCCAGGCAGATGCCAGAGATTCCTTCTGTGCTTCCAGTTCTTCCTCATCATCCACCCGCCCATCCATCCATCCACTTATTCATTCATCGGTAAAATTTATGAAGCTTCTACTCTGTGGTTGGCCTTGTGCTAGGCTTGGGGGATAACAATGGACAAGACAACTTGGAGTAGCTTAGTAGCTTCCTGGGGGACAGATGAGTGTACTGGCAGTGACAGTACATGGAGCGAGGGGATGGGCACGCTACTCAGCCCTGGCTGCACTCCTGTACAAGAACACTTCTCCGGGTTTCACTCTGCTTGAGTCACCATTTCTCAACAGTATTCGGCACTGTTGACCATCCCTCCCTCTAAATACTTTCTTCTTTGGCTGCTAAGTCTCACACTCCCATTTTGTTTGTTTGCTTTTTTCTCTTATCTCCACTGCAGGCTCATCCTCCTCTTCCTCATCATCACCCAGCGTCTGATTCTCAGAGGCTTAGTCCTAAGGCTTCCTCTTCTCTTATCTCACACTGCTCTCTGCACCTGGGGATCTCACCCATGCCCCACGGCTTCACCTTCAGTATAAACGATACAAACCAACACAATCCTGGTCCCCAGATTTACATTTCCGGCTCTTGTTACTGAACCACCTCCCAAAAGTCAGGTGTGTGTGCCTAATGCACTAGGAAACCAAACACTGAGACCTGGGTGCTTGGGGACAGAGGTTTATTCAATTTGGCCAAATCAAGAGGATAGGAGAACAAGATCCCTCAAATTCATCTTCCTCAAAAACCAAAAGTAGGGAGTTTCTTTGCAGCTAAGGAGTAGGGGAGGGTGTGTTTCAGGGATCTGAGGGAGAAATCTGTTTATTCAGTCACTGTTGAGTGTTCGTTTAACTTCCACTTATTTTCTGAGTCCCAGACCTTTATTAAAGCTACTTCTTTGACATCTTACCTTGGATGACTCACAGGGTCCTCAAACTCAGCATGCCCAAGACCAAACTCGTGCTCTTCCCCCAGTGATCTGGTTGTCTTCAAGTGCACCCTCAGGGCGTGACACCCTCATCGTTCAATCGTGGCCAGTTATTTCGGTGATAGCCCTTACGGTGCCCTCTTCCTTACCCCCACACCAAGTCCTTTCCAACGCCCTGTCCATTTTGCTTCCTGTATAATTCTCTGGTATTCCCCTTCTCCCCATCTCTTACAACCATTAATCAAGCCTGTCACACAGACTGCCTTAGCCTCCTAATTCCTAGCTGCTGCTCTGTGTCCACTTGTTTCAATCTACTTTCCCCACCTGTTATATATAGTGCAGATCGAGTGATCTTCAAAATGCAGATCTGTTCATGTCCTTTTCCTGCTTCACAGCCTTCAGTGGCTTCTCCTCACCATTGAGACAGATAATATTTTAGACAGCTCATGCATGGTCCTGCATGCTTGGCCCCATACTCTCTACAGCTCCATCTCGCTTCTCAAACATTTATTGCAGTCACACTGGACTTCTTTGTTTTTTATCAATGCCGCAGGGCCCTTGCACAGACTCGTCTTTATGCTAGAAGGCTTCTCCTCCCCGAGTCAAGTTCTCACCCTTCAGCTGTCAGCTCAAGCATATTTGCCTCGGAGAAGCCTTCCCTAACTCCCAGAATTGCTTCTCAGTGTGATTTACAGACCAGCAACACGTACATCACCTGGGAGCTTGTTAGAAATGCAGAATCACAAGCCTTTTAGCCAGATCCCCATTAGAGATGCACTTGCCTAGATTTGATACCTAATAGGTACTTTATTCTCTAACCTCAGGCAAGGGCTGCAAAGGTGTGTCCGGTCAGTCTGTCGGGAAATCCATTCCCTCTTCTCTCCACTGAACCACCCTTCCAATTCATCTCCTCTGTTCACAGATTCTTCATGTATGGGAAACTCTTCTAATGCACTTAGCAGCCTCCCACCATTTCCCCTCCCCCAACTCACTTCAGTACCTTTTCAGGGTTTACTTCGGTGCTGTCACCACCAACATTCCTTGAGGATTTATTTGTCTGTGTTTTTGTGTCTGCCCTGGAATTACCCCTTAACTTTATGTGGTGTTGGGCTGTTCATACACGTTATCTTAGAGCCTCACAAAAACGCTGTGAGACCATTATGATAAACCTCCTATCAAAGCTGAAACCAGGACTCAGATGGACTGACAGGATTTACTGCAGACACATAGGTACCTGGTGTTTCTGGGACTTGCACTGAAACTTCTCGTTCTAGGCTGATCTCTTAAAATTCTGTCTGCATGATGGAGGATGGATTCCATTATGTCGTCAACACATAGGTGTAAATTTTGATGACCCCAGATTCTGGAAATGAGTTTTGAGAGTGAAATGAGAAAGGAACCCATAATGAAGGAGGCAAATGCAGAGGGGACGCCAAGACACTAGGATGTGACTGGTTTGTCTGGGGTGCTTCCAATGCAGTTGCTGTGCCAGGGCATCATCCCAGGCAAGCAGGACTGAAGCAGTGAAGCTGTGGCTTGGACTTCGCTTGTGGCAAATGGCTGGAGAGATCCCTCATCTGTGCTTTGGCTCACCTGTTTCACCAAAGCCCCAAGCCCTATGGACTTCCAACACACTGCATTCATCAGCCTCTCAGCTTCTCGAAAAGATAGTTTGTCCAGAATGGTGGTCAGCAGAAAGCCTGGGGAGGTGAGGTTAAGGGGCTAGACCCTCTTGGGTTAACCTAAGGGAGAGGGCACCCAGGCTGGTCAGCAGCACTCTCCAGCTGACCAGAGCTATCCAGTGGCACAAGGCTGATAGTTAGGGTGACCAAGTCAGCACAGCCCTTTAAAAGGCTCGTGCGGTCAGCCGCTCCACGGGTGCAGCTCGACAACAGCACCATGTGACGAGGTCTGGAGACGGCCCTGATCAGCCATCAGTGTCTTTCTGGAATGCTAGTTGTCACTCCTCTGGGTTCTCTCATCCTTGGGGGGGGTCTCAGCTCAGATGTCACCTCCCAAAGCAACCCGTCTGGTCTCCTTCAGTGGCCTCTCCCCTCACCTTGTCCTTCACATCACCCGGGTTATTTCCATTACCAGCAACTGTCAAATCTGTGGGGGATTTCTTTTTTTAAATTTACTTATTTTTGGCGGGAAGCTCAATCAGGACTTGGGCCTTCCACAAGGGACACCAGCAGGTGCGCCTTTTGTTCACCACATTTTCTGCGCCTCGCCATGGGGCAGAGAGTCGACTTCGGGTTCTTCCTGTTACTGAATCCTGGTCAGTTTCTTCTCCTCCACTGACTAATATGCTTAAATTCAGTGGGTTGCCGCATCTGATCTGAGGTCGAGTTCAATTTACCGATTTTAACTGATTAGCTTATGTCCATTCCACACCCACCATGTACTGTCAGAACTATGACACATCATAGGAGCTGAGAACCTGCTGAAGGTTGTTAATGTCCCTTAAACTTCTAAAGGCTTCCTGTCTGTGGTGTGTGTGCCCCCTAGGGTTGGTTCAGGGGCACAGACCTGCCCTCCCCCACCTCCCAAGAAGCAGTCAGGGAACCAGACAGTACAGTTTATTGAGGTGTCTGCCCAGCACCTGAGGCCCAGCGCTCACCAGTTTCCTGTGGGAAAGAGCCCTCTGCCTTCTCCCAAGGTTCACATTCCGGGCAATCTACGCCCTGCGCTCACTCTCACCGAACAGAGAGGCACGGATGTGCTACAGCCCAGAAAGGGTGGCCCAGCTTTCATCCACCTGATTCTCTGTGGGGCCAGGCTTCCAGGGGTGGGCGGCAGCACAGTGACCAAGTACCTCTGCCCCAGACTGGGAGGAGGAAAAGTCCAGTTCCTCCTTGCCCCAGAGGGCCTAGCACCTGCTCCTGACAAAGCAGGGAATAATATTAAATAAAAATAATTTATACAAAATGGCTCATACAAAAAGCTGTGGGACGGGGGAAGAGATGCCTCTGTGAGAGACTGAGATGACTGGAAGGGGCAGGAACGGGGAAGTATGTTGCCACCTCTCCGAGTCCCTGAACGCAGCCCTCCAGCAGCTCAAAGACTGGAGCGGGGCTCTAGCAGACAGGGCAGGGTCGGGGCAGGGCCACGGGAGCCTCAGGGGGCCAGGCTGGTGAGCAGGTTGGTGAACTGCAGGGCCTTTCCAGCCAGCTGTGCCACACACTGTGCCATCTTTTGGGCGGCAGAACCAGATGGGTAGCCCAGGGCGGCCCCCTTGACAGCAAGCACAGTAGCCCGCAATTCCTGGCCCAGCGCTGTACCTGCAGCCCCAACCTGTGCTCGGAGAGGGGCAGAGGCTGCCAGCCGGCCCAGGGTGTCCCCAACAAACACCAGGCGGTGAGCAGCCACCACCAACCGCTTGCCATGGGGCACGAAGAGGCGTGGGGGCTGATTGGCCCTGGTGCTGGACATCAGGGCTGCCACGGCTGCCTGCAGTGCCGAGTAGTGGCTCTGGCACTGGCCTGCGTAGAAGTGTAGGAGCTGTAGATCTCCGGCGGGCAGAACCAGCGGCTCCCCTGCGGACAGGACCTCCTAAGGGCAAGAGGAGTGGTCAGTGGGAGGGCTCTCCTGAGTGTCACTTCTGCTCCCACGTCCTTTCTCCTCCCCTCCCTTTGTTCCTCAGTCCTTCCTTTCTAGTGCAATCCCTTTAGCTCTGACCTCCGCCATCAGAAAATGCAGATGCTCATAGTGCACAGCAGGAAAGTGCTTTCCGTTGATGCCAGGTAAATCTGGGTTCACACAACCTCAAACAAGCCTCTGAACTTTTTTTTTTTCCTGATCTCTAAACTGGGGAGTCCAGTGCTGCACTTTCCAAAATAAATGTGATCTTAAATTTTATAGCCACTACCACATTAGGAAAAGAAACCGGTATGTTCTTAAACTCCAAATATAAAAAATGTTAGTCTGTAAAATCTGGTGTGCATTTTATATCACAGCACATTTCAATTTAGACTAGCCACATTTCAAGTAACTGATAGTCATACGTGGCTAGTGGCTGCCATATTCGATAGCGCCAGCCTGAATATCTGCCTCCTAAGGCTGCAAAGAACATGAATTGATACAACACACAGAAAAGGCTCAAAACAGAGCATTGTATACTGTATGTCCTGTATGAATACCTACTATGGCTATGTTAGCGTTGATGCGCGAGGTGCTTAATACAGGGTCTGGCACTTGGTAAATACCTGATAAATGGGAGCTATTGCGATTAAGACCATTTTAGACAGAGTCAATGAGACCATTTCACTTTCCTGAGGCCCAGAGAGACTTACTGGCCACTTCAGAGCCCCTGGCTTCTTAATGGTAGAGCTAGGATTAGGAGCCAGGCCTTGTAGGAGCCCAGGAATTTAGTTGGAAGGAGCCTCAGAAGTCACCTGGCCCAGCTCTGACCCACAGCCCAGAAACTTTCTGCTCCTGACTGCTTGGTTTTCTGATTCCTCTCCAACACATTCTTTCCCCTCTTTCTGAATTCCTGATATCTTTTTCATTTTTTATAAAGATTTTGTTATTTATTTCAAGAGAAAGGAGAAGGGAGGGAGAGAGGGAAAGAAACATCAATGTGTGGTTGTCTCTTGCACGCTCCCTACTGGGGACTTGGCCTGTAAGCCAGGCACGTGCCTTGATTGGGAATCGAACTGGTGACCCTTTGGTTAACAGGCTGGCACTCAATCCACTGACCCACACCAGCCCGGGCTGATATAATTTTCTAAGTTCCAGCTCTTTCCTATTGAATTTTAACTCCTATCTACTTCAACTGCTGTTTCCCTGAACTTTTACCCAGTCCTAATCTAGTTCCCTTGATAGTTCAGCTAAGAATACTCCTTCTGTGTTCCTGCTCCTCCTTCCCCAGTCCCCCTTCTGTAGCATCATCCCCACAGGGTTACCTGCTGCTCTGGTGGGCCCTTCTCCAACAATTCAGGATCCCCAGGGAAGGTCTTATCCAGGGGCCTAGATCCTTGAGCTTTATCCATACCCTGCAGGAAGGGGTCAGGATCTCAGTGCAGGGGTCGGGGAACAGGGTCAGGTGGCTTCCTTAGTCTACCTGGCCCTGTCCACTTCCCATTCCTTCTGGAGGTCCCTCCTGCCATTAGAGATTGCAGTCCCTGGACTCTAGATCTAGAAGAGCTCTGGTGGCAAGTCAGAGGGCTCAGGGACCCCAGCCTGGGTTTAGGGGGAGGAACATGGGGCTGGTACAAGTGATATGGCCAGGTACTGGGGTCCCAGGCCAGAGGGTGCAGGGCCAGTGGAGGGGAAGAAGGGAAGGGAGGAAGACAGGCTCTGCACGTGGGCCCCAGGCCTCCTCGTTCCTCCCTGTGGTTCTCCAGGGAGGTTCCCCACTTTGGGTGGGACTGGCTAGAGGTGAGCTCACCTTCAGGTGGACGTAGTCGTACTCCTCGGCCATCCGGATGCCTTCATACTCATTGTGGTGTTCTGCCGAATCATCCTCCACCTCCTGGCCCTCTGAATCCCCCTCAACCTTAGAGCCCCCATAGCCAGACAGGCGAGGTGGGGGTGGAGGCAGAGGCCTGTCCTGGATGCTGCCCTTTCTGCCTGGAGCAGGAGAGGGAGCTGCAGAAGGACTGGGGGCCTCAAGGACAGGCAGGGCAGGCAGAGGGCGGCGGGACAAGCTTTCAGCCGAGGGCAACCTGGGCCTGTGAGAGGGTGCAGGGCTCCTGGCCAGAAGCAGGGCCAAGGTGTCTGTGTCCCTGGAAGCTGAGGCTCTCAGGGGCTCTGGAGAAGAGGGCGTCTCTGGCCCCAGCAAAGGCACGTCGTAGATGCCCTCGTCAGTGCCCCCACCTTCCCCATTTGTTAGCAGTTCCTCTGGGGCTTCGTACAGATTGAGCAGGGCTGATGCCCGTTTCAGGTTGGAGGGGGCAGCATAGAGAGGGGGCCCTGGCTCTCGGCCCTCCTCCCACTCCAAATCTGGCTCCAGCTCTGACGGTGGCTTCGGGGCCAGAGGCACATCATAGGGAGCTTCATCCTCTCCAGGGGGTTTCGAAGTGACTCGGGCCAGAGGGTGGGAAAAGGAGGCAGGGGAGTCATACGGGCCACTGGAGGGAACTCGGAGGGCAGAGGGGGGCACGTCGTAGACCTGGAGAGGGAGTGGCTAGTTACCATCAGGTTCAGCACGGGGTTCCGTCCAGGGCTATCTGTTCCCTGAGCAACATATGCGGAGACCTCTAGCCCTCACCTCTAAGGCATCTCCAGGGGCAGCCAGTTGGGTCCCACTGCCTCTGGGGACCTTGTAGATGGGGTCAGGGGAGGGCAGGCAGGGTCCAGCTGGAGATCCTGAGGTCAGACAGGGCCGGGCTGGGGGTGGCACCACATAAACCTGGGGGATCAAGATGTGGGGGTCAGGAGAGGGGGCCAGGGAATTAGACAATGTGTACCTCTGGTGAGTAGACACTTTCCAACCCCCTCCCTGTCCCAAGGGGAAGTAGAACCCAGAAAGGGTTGGCAGACAGGCTTTCTACAGCAGAGCCCTGAAGAGCTGCTGTCTTAGGGCTCTCCCTGCCCAGCCTCACTGCAGGCACCAGCAGAAAGGGAAGGGGCTCTCCTGGCTGGGGGTTGGGAGGGCTCCAGCTCTCACCTCCTGGTCCTCATTGCTGTGCTCTGGGGCTGGATGTGGTGAGCCGGGCACCTGGGAGAGGCTGGGCTTGGTTGCCGGGTCATCAGGAAGGAGCTTCACTCTGTTGGCGGGCACAATGCCCTGCTGGCCATGCAGGGAGCAGAGGCACCAGCCGTCCAGCCCACCAGCACCCTCCCTCTGCAGTACCCGTAGGACGTCCCCTCGGCGGAAGGACAGCTCCTGGGGGGACTCAGCGGCGTTGTCGTAGAGTGCCCGGGCCAGCAGGGCCTAGTGGGTGAGGCGGGAGTGGGAAGAGGGGTCTTCACACACACATTCGGTCATGGCACCTCCTGCTCAAAACACTTTGGAGCTCCCCATTTCCCTCGAGCTAAAAACTTGACCCCGCCTCAGCTCTTGTCTCCCACTTCATTCCCTGCACTCTCCCTCTTCCTTTCTATTCCTTGAACTAGACAAGCTCTTTCCCACCTCAGGACCTTTGCACCTGCTGTTTCCTTTACCCAGAAGGCTCTTCCCCTCACTGGCCCTTTTTCTGTGAGAACAAGGACTGCTATGCTATGTTCCTAGCCTCTGAAAGAAAGCCCAACCTGGAATCAGTCCTCAATAAACATACGACGTTAAATGAATTTCTTCCAAAGCTTCGTGTACGCAAGGAAGTCCTGCTAAGTTCTCCCACAGAATCTCCTTTACCTTCCATGTTGCTGGGTCAGCATCCCCCACACGCAAAAGGTCAGACAAAGCAGCTGCAGAGACCTCTCACTCTGAGGGGGACTGCGAGAGACCCAGCCCAGGCAGTACCTCGGCATAATAAGAAAACAGAAACCTAAGAAATTGTTTTGTTCTCCATCTGAGCAAACAAGGTTCTCAGAAGAGACTGAGGTTACCATGGAGAAAAGTGTATAGACTTGTGTGTGCATCAGCCTATTTCCAGTCCTGTTTCGTAAGGACATCTAAGCTTTTTCCTTGGAGAACAACAGGCTTGGGGAGTAAGTCACAGATACCAAGGGCAAATTATGTACCCGGACACTGTGCAAGTCTTTGCACTCAGCTTCTCATTTAATCTTCCCAGCAACCTTAGGAGGGGAGAGCCATGCTTATCCCCACTTGGAAAGGAAACCGGAATGGAGAGGTTAGTACTATTTCCTGTGGCATATAGCTGGGACAGCTGGGGAGCATGATTTGGACCCTAGGCTCTTTGCTTCCAGAGCCCATACTCTCACTCTTCTACTGCCTCTCCGCAATCACAAACCTTAAGGATCAGCTTTTCTTCTAATATTAGTAACAGTGGTTAAGTCAAGAAAGTCCGTGAGTCAAACATGACTCAAACACATATGAAATCTTCATTATACACAATTTCCCTCTGCTAGTCGCCCTTCACAGGGCTCTGATTCCTTGGTAGAATCTAGCTCTAACCACTCACAGCACTGAAATGTATTCCACTTCAGTTATGTTTGCAGGGCGACTGTAAGCCAGGCAGTGGTGGCTTACACAGTGATAGTGGAGAGCAGGTAGTAAGGCATTACTGAGCAAGGAATTACTGAATTAGCATTTGGGCTAATTCAGTAAAAAGTCTCAAACTAAAGACCTCTGGCAGGTGTACCTGGTCACCAGGCCACCGGGAAAAGGATGCCCTGCTTAGCCAACACGAGTGCGCGTTTCTCTCAGCTGGGGCTTCTCTCATCTGGAGAGGCTGTCCATCCCTTCATGGAGGGTGACTGCAACAATTTCAGCTGACTCCTCTTGCCCAGTTCTAAACTCATCAAACTGCTTTATGATTATATTGCCGTCTAACTGGTATTGTCCCACAGAAAGAAAACACGCTAACCAGATGACATAAATTCCTGGTTAACATGGCACTTTTCTTTCTAATTATAAATTATAAATCGGTGTTTTGGATCTAACCAAGGCTTTAAGAGTACAGTTTGGGGGCAGACAGAACTAGGTTTGAGTCCCGGCTCTCTCCTTTTCTACCCGAGTGACTTTGGGCAGGTCGTTAAACTTTTCTGAGCTTCGTTCGCCCTGACTGGTGTGGCTTAGCCGGTCGGGCATCATTCGTGAAGCAAAGACCCACCAGTTTGACTCCTGGTCAGGGCTCGTGCCTGGGTTGGGGGCCAGGTCCCTGGCTGGGGGTGTGCGAGAGGCAGCCAATCGATGTTTCTCTCCCTCTCTGGAATGAATAAATAAATACAATACAAAACAATCCTTTCTGAGCTTCAGTTTCCTCTGTAAAAGTCCACGTCCGACTGTCCATTTTTGGATAATGAGTACTGTCCTCACAGATACATTGTGAAGACTGGACGAGATAATTCGTTGAGCAACCAGGATACAGCTTAGGGCTAGTACATGCTCAATAAATATTAGCTGTTTTTAGAATCCTGTGAGTTTCATTAGCATAAATACTCCCACTTCGGGGTAAAAATAAAAATCTACCTCCTGGGCCTACATCGCTGACCAGCTAACCCCTGAGCCAGCATCTTTATGTCAGAGAACATCTCCTATTTTCAGGGCCTCCCCTCTCCCAACTCTGAGCACCGTGACGGTTTTTCTCGCCATCATTCTGACGGAGGAACTAAGAGCAGTTTGGTCTGAGGAGTGAAAATTGAACTCTTCCTACATGGGTATGGGAGGATGTCAGGCGCTATACTTGTCTTTCCAGCCTCCTTTTCAGAGTAACCATCCAGAGGGAGCAAGAAAACAGGTGGCAGCCTTGCTTTCACTGGGAATCCTAGGGCTTAGGGAAGGGTGGAAAGGGAACGAGTTGTTTGGAATTCAAACAAGGAGCGCAAGACAGAAAGCAGAGGTGGGGCTGTGGAGAGCTCCTCCCAGTGTTAGGTTTGAATTCTGTCCAATGGGGCCAAACTTCTGGGCCTTGCAATTGCAGGAACCCAAGCCAGAGTTGCTGATAGACTGATTGATGATGGGTGTGGTCACCCCTGCTCTACTCCCTCCTCAGGGACCAGACTGACTTGTGAGGGAGGAGCTGCCTTAATGGAGGTGGCAGTGGGCCACATGCTCTCTGGGACTCCTCCTCCCACTGTCCCATCATGCAAGCTGTCTCCTCCCTTTGTCCCCAAAGTGGCCAGAGGCTAGCTGACATCACCTCCCCCTCCAATATTCTCTTTCTCCCTGCCTGATCTCCCTCTCCTTCATCCCTCCTCTAGAGAAGGGCCTTCTTGGGCCCTCCCGCCTCTCCAGTTTTCCTGCAGCCACCTCCATTCTTTCAGCCCCCTCCCAGCCTTTTACTTGCCTCCCAATCACAAGCCCCTGCCAGCCACCAGTGGCCATCTGTCACCGCCAATAAATGAGCAGAAAGGGCTAGACTTGCCCCCTCCTCTCTATCTAGGGCATCCTTTAGAAAGAAATCGGAGAAAGGGGACGGGGAGGGAAAAGGGGGAACCCAGACCCAGAAGGAGCTAGGGAAGAGGAGAGAAATTGGAAAACAGAAGTGAGAGGAGAGGGACACGGCCTGCTGGAAGGAAGGGGGACCCAGGAGAGAGACAAAGAAAAGGCAGAAATAAAAGTGACAGGAATGCAGGGCAGCTGTGGAGGTCTGCCCATCAGCCTCTTCTCCTGGGTGGACTCACCGACGTGGCTATGGCCATGGCCTTGGCCTTGGCCTCCCGCACGGCCTGCTTCAGGACAGGCTCGTTTTCGCTGACTTCAGCAGCGGCTGCCCAGCACCATGGAGGCGGCTCCCGGCTTTGGCGCCTGAGTCGTGGCCTCCGCAGAGGTTGGAGGAGGAGAAAGAAAACCCACAAAAATCCCCAAATGGGAGGCAACTTGGCTTGGCAGGAGGAGGAGCAGCGGGGCGGGCTGGGGCGTCGCTGCGGGACCTCATCCAAGGGTGCGCTCTCTGTACTGTCCCCGCGGCCTCCCGGGGGCCGCCGGGTTGGCCAGGCCCCCGGAGCTGCCTGCCCTAGGTCGTGGAGGCACCCCAGGTCCGCAAGGTCCGGCTCCCTTCCACGGCCGAGGCAGGCGAGGAGGGAGCTGAGGCGCTCGACGCCTGTCCAGGCCACTCACGACAGCCCCGAGGGCTGGGAGAAGCCGCTGGGGCGGTTGGGCTGGACGAGCAAGTTTAGCAACCAACTCAACCCCACCCGAGGTCTGAGCGCAGGAGTCCTAAGGCCGCGGTCAGGGCGCCAGGGGCAATGCGGCGGCCACGCTGCAGGGGAGAGCGGGAAAGCTAGAACCGAGTCCTCTGTCCCTCTTCAAACTCGCCCAACTTGGCGAAAGGAGGCCGGGCTGACGGCAAAGGCCTGCACAAGTGTGGCCGGGAGGATGCGTTGCCTGAGAGGCTGTGTTTGGCCCAGGCACGCGCACCCCCAGTGACGAGTCGGTTTGCACTCACGCACACTCGCTCTCAGCACGCAGGGGTCTCGGGCCGCGATGGCACGCGGCTCGGCTCGAATGGACGGGAGGGACTTTCCAAAGCCAAAGAGGGGCTCACCCGGGCCCACTCGCCCTCCTCCGCCACTCGGCAGCAGAGTGCAGGGCCACCTGCGCCAGCTCCACCCGCGGCTCCCTGCCCTGGCGCCGGCTCGCCGTCCCGCTCACGCGCACCCTGGACAGGTCCTCTCGCCTCCCCCGAGAGCTCGGAGAAGCGCCCAGGTGTCTCTGAGAGCGGAGTAAAAGGCCACAAAGCAAAAGGAGCAAAGAGAAGGCGAAGGAGGGGCAGGGGCCAGGGGCTTAGAGGTGGGGTGGACACTAAGAGGGCTGGGAAGGCTCTGGGGGCCGCGCGTGGCCTTTAGGCTCACCCCGGCTCTCGGCTCCCCTTCCCTCCCCTTCCCGGGCTCCAGGCTCCCTCTCAGTGCAGTTCCTTTCTCCTCCCCACGGGCCCTCTCCGCTCCAGCAGCGCGGGGCTCGGTCCCGGGATTGAGAGAAAGGAGGGAGGGGAAAAGGGAGGGGAAGGGAAGGGGAGGAGGAGAAAGGAGGACGCTCCCTCCAAAGGCGGGTGTTGAGTTTCAGCTCGGGACCCTCGGGCCAAACAGCACGCCCCCTCCCGGCTCCTCTCCCCGGCGTTTTCTTTCTCCAGACGTTGCGGGGGCCCTCCGGGTGGTCTAGTCCACTTACTCCCGGGGGCTCGCCTCTCCCTGCCCCGCCCCCGATCTCCCCCGCCAGGCCCGCGCCTCCCTCTGCCTCCCTTTCATTAGCCCTACATCTGTCTTTCCCGTGGGAGGGAGCGCATTCCCTCCGCCCTTCTGGTGTCCTCCGTAGAGTCTCTCTTCTCCCTTGGCGTTGCTTTTGCAAGGGTGACAGGGTTAACGGCCTTTCCTGGGAGGGACAAGTGAGGGCCTGGATCTGGACAGGCATCCTGGCCCTGGCGACAGCACGGAAAGCCTGAGTGTCAGGTCCCAGAGCTTTAGCCCGGCGAACTGTGCTGCTCCTTACACTCCTCTGCCAGTCTGGGCCTGTCCGCGGCCCTCTCCCTGGCACACTTCTGCTGCCATGAAGAGCAAAAGAGGGGACCACGGGCACAAAAGGGCAGAACTCTTTCAGAGGAGCTGTGATCTGGCCTTCCAGGAGTTTTAGCTGGAAGGACAGGGCTCTCGGGTCTCCACACCTCTCCTGCCGTCTTACTACTCTCTGATGTGTGTGCACTCTCTTTCTGGCTACCCTCCCCCGTTCCTCCTCCCTTTTTTTCCTTTTGGGACACCACACACAAGGCCTTGCAGAGGCTAAAGGGAAGCCTTCTGGCTTCTGTTTCTGAGGTATCTCGTCTCTAAAAAGTGAGATGCCAAACAGGTTTGAGAAGTTGTAGTCTATTTTTTTTAATATTTATGTTTAAAAAATTAACACTTCAAATTATTGTTGTAAGAAACATCCAGACCTGTAGAGAATGTTTAGATGTTTATTTGAGCCCTGAAGACAACGTGGGGAAGTAAGATCTCAAATGCTCAGGGGAGTGACAGTTTTGCAGTTTCTTTTGCACCTTTGGAATTAGGGAGAGAAGTTAAGGAAGATTACACGAAGGTGGGAGAAAGCAAGGTACGGGATAGGTAAACAGATTATGTGCTCTCTTGAGGGTGGCTACGCCTTCGCCAGGCCTGGAAAAGAAGATTACCGGTACTTCTGGCATTTCAAAGGTGTGTTAACCTAGAGCAATGGGCAGGGCTTGCTTAAAAACCTTTACCAAAGAAGTTATAAGCCTGGGGCGTGACTACCCACTATGACCTGCTCAGTGAGGAATTTATGATCAGATCTCCCTATGAGGTTATTTTCAGTCACTGCACGTGTTCGTATCCCTTTGTACATCCACAAAACACACACAAAAAATAGACTATGTATAACCTCATTTGGCAATAACGTCACAAATCTAATTTAAGGCCCTTTGTGAACCTTAGACCTTGGGTACATGGATAAGCCCCTCTCCACATTCCACAGGCCCACAGACATTTCCCAGAGTGGGGAGGAGGTGAGAATACCTGCTTTGACTGGTATTCTGAGAACACCACCCCTTCTTCCTTCTCTATTGCCTGGGCACATATGCTCTGCAGCCCTGGCTGGTATGGCTCAGTGGATGGAGTGTTAGCTGGTTCGATTCCCAGTCAGGGCACATGGCTGGGTTGTGGGCCAGGTCCCCAGTAGGGAGTGCGTGAGAGGCAACCACACATTGATGTTTCTCTCCCTCTCTTTCTCCCTTCCCCTCTGTCTAAAAATAAGTAAATAAATAAAATATTTTTAAAAATAATAAAAATAAATAAAATCTTTTAAAAAGTCAGAAATCTCTAAAGAAATTTAAAAAGAAAGAAAGAACCCTTTGCAGAGGGAGGGATAAAACCTATGGGATAAACATGAGGATGGACAATACTGGTTCTGGGCTTGGCTCAGAGATGGTAGTACGGACCTGGGTGTAGGGCTGGGAATCCTGAGCAAACTCAGACTCTGTCAGGATGGCAGAGGAACTTTTAAATTTCCAGGTACATCTGCAGGGAGAGTTCCCCCATCCCAGCTCCAGCCTGGTCCAACTTTCTGCAGACCCCAGCCCTGGGAGGCCTGGCTGGGTGGAGCACACACAGGAAGGCGGTGGCTCTGTGATCTCTGCCCAGGGGACTGCGAAGGGGAACACTTTGACTGGCACACTGGAAATAGATGGAGGCCAAAAAAGGTAAGCAGGAAGCAAGCTCCAGGACCAGGTAAAGTTGTTGTTTGGGAGGTGGGCAATGGGGTCCAGTACTTGGGGAAATGTAGGTGTGGGCAGCAGAGTGCAAATCTGCAGGCAAAGAAGACTGCCCCTGAGCAGAGACCATCAGACTTGGAGGTGAATCCTGGTTTATAAGCTGTGTGATCTTGGTCAAGTTATACAACATATCTGAGTCTCAGCTCCTCATCTGTGACAGGGACTTCAGGGAAGAGTGAGTATGTGTAAAGTGCCCTGCACCATGATGATTTCGCTCCATGGCTTTTCCTCTTCACCCTGGTTCTCCCAGCAACTTGTGCTTTCATGAAAGGTGAAAGGGTTTTTTGCTGAGGGCAGAAAGAACCTTTCCCTCCTCTTGTACCTCGTCCTTGCCCTCTCTTTCACAGAGGTTTAAGATGATTCTAACTTTTCAAGGAGAGCTATGGGCTCCAGGTTAAGTTAGAGAAAGCCCAGGCTGGATGGACAGCTGAGACCTGGGAGGCAGCCTCAGGCAGCCAGGCCCTCAGTTTTGAGACCTGCCTTTGCTACCTATATTCAGAGGAAGGAAGGAAGGAACCCCTCCATCTGGCTTTCTGGGTCTCAGTCTTCTCTCCCCTCGCCAGCAGGGCCAACCTGCTGGTCTTTCCCTCACCCCTCCCTGAATTCCTTGACCTGTTCGTGTTCTTCCTGCTACTCAAAACTTCTCAGGTGCTCATGAATTCTAGTTCTTCTTCCTGTGGGCCCCGAGCACCCAGATTGCCTAGGTTCTAATCCTGCTTCCAGCGCTAGCTAGTTACTTCAGCAAGCTACATGACCTCTTGGAGCCTCAGGTTTCCTGTTTATAAAGTGGGGTAATAACGGAACTCATGATGTATAAATGTTGGGTAAGAGCAACTATTATTGTTATTTGATGTCAGCCCCGAGTCGGGGGAGCAGAATATCAAGGACACGATGCCTGCTTTGGGGAAACTCACGCTGCTGAGATTGTGCTTGGATCCAGCCAGTACTTCCTGCTGACCTTGGCATAAAACCCAAATGCCCCACCACAGCCCCCTGTGTGATCTGGCCCTGCCCACCTCTTCCACCTCATCGCATCCCACTCTCCCTCATCCTTTGTTCTCCATCCACATCGTCTTTTCTGTTTCTCAGATATACCCATCTGCTTCCTGCCTCCAGGACTCTGCATGTCCTGCTACCTCTGCCTGGATCACTCATCCTCAGAGAGGCCTTCCTTGGCTTTCTAAATTAAAGCCAACCCCTGTCCCCATAACTTCTTACCTCATAACTCTGTTTCATTGTCTTCACAGCACTTACTATTATCAGAAATGATCTGTTTCCTTATTTATCGTCTGTCTCCTCCTGAGATGGAAGTTTCCTGAGGCAGAAACCTTATCTGGCTTGTCCTCTGCATTCCTACTTTTTAAAATAGTGTCTCATACTCTGGTTTCTCTTCAGACCGTATAAATCTTTCACCCTTTAAAATAGTGTCTGGTATAAAGTACAATAGATGCTCAGTACATATCTGGTGAATGGATAAATGGACAGGGGCAGCCCTGACTGTAGAACAGAGCTGAGTAAGCCATAGGCCCCGCCCTCTGGGGAGATACAGGCACCCAGCTGGAGAGGGAGTTGTGGGGCGTCTTGTTCTGTGCAATCCGATTCTCTGTGTGTCTCCCAGGCCAGACGGGGTTCTCTTTGAAGGCAGGCTCCCAAGCCTAAGTGTCTTTGCAACTAAAAGTGATGCTACAGATCATCAGCAACTGATACCATTACCACGTATCACTCGGTGCGTGAAGCAGTGCTCTGGAGGCCCTATCCCAGCCAGGCCTTTAGTTGTAGGACCACGAGGAGGAGGCTGTGATAGGTAGGGGTGGCCCTGGGCTGAGGATACCATCAATTTACCAGCAGGGGCAGAGGTATTTCAGCATTCTACCCAACAGTGTCCCTACCTCACAGTAGGTGAGTGGAGATGAGCTTCAGTAAGCTCTGCTGAGTCCTGTGGCTTCAGCACTATTTCAGAAACTGAGGTCCATGGCAGCTAAGCTGGTTGGCACTTTTGTGGCAATCCAGGTTAAACCCCTGCTGCCCCCAGCACACACAAACTTCTACAGATAAAGAGGAAGGAGCAGAGAGGGCCCAAGCTCAAGAGCTGAACGGAGGGAGAGTCAAGACTTCAAGGGAGCAGGTAAAGATGTGAGTGGCTTTCTGAGAAAGGGCAGGACAGCGGTGCTCTAGCTTTCTGCACGCCCCAGGCACTTTTCCTGACCAAGGGCTGCGTGTCTTCTCTGCCCTTTCCTGCTGGGTGCTTATCTCTCTTCCCAGGGGCACAGGGGTGGGTCTCCCACCAGGTCAGGCCCAGGCAGGTGAGAACACACTGGGAGGCATCCTTGATATCAGGTGCCGAGTGAACTTTTCTTTGCTCCCACCTCTGGCATTGTCCCCATTGCTACACCCATCTCCCACACCCCCAAGGATTCCCTGGAAGCTGAAGTGACTCAGGGATTCCAAAACTAGTCATCCCAGGAGGAAAACCTTCTGGAAAATGTTTCTCACGTCAGGGAGTTACCCTAAGGAATCCCACAAAGACACTGCTGAGATAAGAGCAGAGGCTGAGCAGGTGGGTGGGGCAGGGGTGCATGGCTCAGAGCGTGCTTCTCTGTCAGGCCTGATCATCCCTGGGGGAAACTGTGTGTGTGGAGGGGCCCTCCCTCTGCCTTTCAGGGGTTTCCTCGGAGAAGGTCCTGCTAGAGAGGCAGGGGGACACCCCAAAGGCCTCTCCTGAAGGTCAATGTCATGGGCAAACATGTGAGGCTTTTGGAACACCAGCAAGTAATAAGTATCTAGGATCACTTCCAGCTCTTTTGAGCAGCCCTCCCTGGACTGGGGCAACGGGTGGGGGCGTGGGTTTGGGCTGATGTCAGGCTCTGGGGGTTTGATTGGTTTGGGGGAGACCCACAGGGATTCAGGTCTTCTGGAAGAGCACTGCTCTCGCAGGGCCTTTTCTGGGGTCAGCGGTTGCTCATGCCAGACCCAAGGCTGGGGATGGTAGTGAGGGGCAGCGGATCCCAGCCAGCAGGGTTGAATGCCTGAGTGGCAAGAATGGTCTGTGGCCTCAGACAGGTTTAGGTGAGACCTGTCCCAGCCAAAGTCCAGGTGAGTAGAAGAGCATTTATGCGGGGACTCCCCTTCCCTTTGCAGCCAACCAGGGGCTGCACAGTGTGGCACCTCCACGCCGGGAGCTTGGATTTGGAGTGGGTCAGGGCTAGAGTGGAAAACCAGCTCCGCCCCTTCCTGAGTGACCTTGAGGAGGCTACTAAATTTCTGTGGGTCTCAGTTTCCTCATCTTAATATGAGATAATAGGAATAAGAGTTTCCGCCTCATGGTGTTACTGGAAAGTAAAATGAGCTGATGCACGTACAGGCCTTGACACCATCCTGGCACATGACACCCAGAGCTGAGGGACCAACAGAGTGTGGGAGTGAGCGTGTCTGGGAGCTCACGGGTGAGGAGGCGGGCAGTGGGGCAGGGTGACAGACTCCCGACTCAGTGCTCTCTTAAGTGCCCCTGCCTTCCCAGCAGCCACTTGTTTGCCCAGAGCCCTACCCCACTCCCAGGTCCAGGGCCCTCACCGGACAGCTTCTTCCAATCCTCCAGCATGTTCCCTGACCTCATCACTACTACGCTTTGGCACTGTTTCGCCTTAAAGCAGCAATTTTCAACGGGGGCACAGAGACACACTGGCGCACCGCAAGAATTTTTGAAACATGCAGTGCCTGACTATTCAGTCAGAGGTGCTGACCTCTCTCCACAGACTGTCAAATTCAAAATGACAACAGCCAACACAAAAATAGCCATCCAGTGTGAATAAATCAAAATTATACCTATTTTTTTGTCGGAGTGGCAAAAAAATATAATATAGTTTTTGGTGTGCTGCAGAATTTTAGTAATTAGTTTATGTGTGCCACGAGATGAAGAAGGTTGAAAATCGTTGCCCTAAAGCATTTGAAGGATTCCCCTTCACTCTACAGTTAGTTACTCCTGGTTCTCTTTATTTATGTCCTGTGTCCTTGGTTACAAGAGGAGTATTTTCTAAGGGAAAGCACATGCAAATCAGGAAACATCATTCTAGAGACAATGTCAATATACGGTGTGTGTACGAGTGGGGGCGGGTAGCGGGTGTGGGGTTTGGGGGGTCAGTGGCGGGCATGAGGGAAAAGGCATGGAGGGAGGAAGGCTCTGGCTGGCCTGCCCTCAGCACCGAGCCTCTCAGGCTGGGTGGTCCCTGGGGTCAGGCCCAGCTTGAGCCATGGTGAACACAACTGTGCCCCCTCAGCCTATGGCCCCGAGCCCCAGCCAGGTGGGCTTATCTCATGGCCTGAGAGCAGCAGCCACCCCTACCCAGACCTTGTCCCCAAGGACCCGTGAGTGGGGGTGAGGGCAGGCTGGTCCCTGGAACCGGGACCCCCTGTGGGGTCTTAGACGAGTCAGTTGCCAGGCCCCTCCTCTTCTTGGCTCTACCTTCTCACTTGCGCAATGGGACCGTCACCCACAGCTTCTGCCGTCACCCAGCCACCAAGCTGATGGGGTGGGGTCTTTCTGGCAGTCCTGTGGGGTCACGGAAAGGGCAGGGATGGGGATTTGGGTGGCCATTGGAGAGGGCGAGGGTGGGTTAGGGAGCAGGTGACAGACAGTGGGGAGAGTCATAGATGATGGGGGTCATAGAAGTTGGGGTCACTGAAGATGAGGAAGGGGTCAGAGAACAGAAGGGTTGATGGTCACAAGGGGTAGAGTGGAAATGTTCACTAAGGTGGCTGATCAGGAGGACTTCTGGGAAGAAAGGGAATGGTGCAGACAAGAGGCTAAGTAGGAGCCGGAGAGACCATGAAAATGAGGCCCCGTGAAGAGAGGCCAGATAATGTTCCCTAATTTTGGCTACCAAGCTAATCAGAGAAATTCCCATAATGCCAGTTTTCAAAGTCTCAGAAGAGCAGAATACTATTGCTTCGAGTCCACGCAAACAACAAAATTTACCCGATTCGTTTCCAGGCTCACAATGATGTTTATCACAACTTCCATGAGTATAGCATTTTAAACAGCTTTGGAAAACCCTGTCAGGTTTTCTTTGGTTTTGTTTTGTTTGTTTTCTTTTTTTTTTAATCTCAGGTTACTCCCTCCAAAAGGTAGTGGAAATAAATTTGAATAAACAAAACAGGTTTGCTGAAAATAAAACCAGGACTCCGCAACCGCTCTAGCCAGCCTGCTCCCACAGGGCCCTGCCTGTCAGCCTGCACAGCACCGCGCTGGGCGAGCAGCATCCGGCACTCGGCATGTACCAGGTGAGTGTGCAGAGGCCGGGTGGGGACAGTGCCAAGTGGGAAAGTGGCAGGGAGGTTGGGCTGCGAGGTTTGGGGCTGGAGATCAGGTGGAGCTGGAAAGCAGGGTCTCAGGGAACAGCTGGGAGCAGGGCACCCGGACGAGATGGGAGCAGTTGCCTCACTGGTCTTTCCCCACAGGTGGTTGCCTTCTTAGCAGTGGTCATGGGAGCCCACGCTCTCAATCTGCGGCTTCATAAAGACTGCATCCTCTGGCCCAACTGCTTCCCCAGCCAAGGACAGGACCCCACTGAAGAGCTGCTGAAGTTGGACTCAGTGCTCACGCCTCCCCCAGAAGCTGACAGCCTTGCCCACCACCCAGTATCCTGCAAGGCCAGCAAAGATGGACCCCTCAACAGCAGGTCCATCTCCCCCTGGAGATATGAGTGAGTCTGCAGTCCCCTCCTGAATTCTTGCATATGAGCCGGGCAGGGCATGTGTGAGGGGCCAAGGGAGATCTACCCAGTTCCAGCCTATCGGCCCCTTTTTACCTCAGAGAGGCCATAAAGGTTTGGGTGTTAGTCTGGGCCCTAGCTCTGACTCTTACTGGGCCACCTTGCGCCCATTATTCAAGGTTTCAAAGCTCGGGTTATTTTTCATCTGTAAAATGAGATAATGCCACATAGGCTCATGTGAAGATCATATGAATAATATATGTGAAATCTATATTTAGTACATGGAATGTTGTTTCTCTCCTTTTCTCCTCCTTCATCCCTACAGTGGCCATGCTTTTATAACTAGAATACCAGGGAATCATGGTATGATACAGGCAAGAAGCATCCCAATACCAAATGCTTTGCCCTGGGATGTGAGTGGGTTATAAATATAGCAAGATAAGGAAACCCTCAGCTCGGGGGGCAGCTGGTGGCCAGAGCACCAGGTTGCTTACCTCGGAACATGGGCAGTCTTAGTCTTTCACTCCGTGCGCCACACAAATATCAGCATTCTCTATTCGTGCCACGATGTGAAAACTATCAGGAAGCGCTGAAACAGAGACAATGAAGCAAACTACTAGAAATTAGGCCTCCAGGGTCCTACACACATTTCTCCTTCTGTCTTGTCCTCACAGGGTGTCTGTGTTTTCACTCCTCACAAGTCTAGCCTGGCTTAACCTTGGCTTTGGGGATGAAGGGAGAAGTTCAGGAGGTAGGGAGGGGGTCGGCTCTGATTGAGACTAGATCCAGGGTGGAGACTGCTAATCACCACGCTCTGAAGTGGTTTCAGAAGGCGGGCGGGGTCCTGAGCTAAATGTGAAAGGGGGAAGCCCCTTTGGGAAGGCCGGGGGTCAGATGGCTAACTGGGCTGGGGTCCAGATCCCTTGTTGGGAGGCTGTGAGCCCCTGATAACCACTCAGGTGGTCTTCCCCAAAGGCTCTTGGCAACACTTGTCCCACAAGCTGCTCCTCAGAGAAAAATCGATGATGTCCAAGTGTGGGTAAAGCGGCTCCAGCCCTGACCCCTCGTGGACTCACGATGTGCTCAGCACGTTAAAGTCTGCTGGAAGTCAGCAGGAAAGAACCCATTAAACTCATTTGATCACAGAACCCTTTTCTGGCAAGATACTTATAAGGGAACCCACTTTGGAAAATTCTGTGCTAGTCGAGCCCCAGCTTCTGAAGGCTTGTCTACATGGACAGTGGTCCTACAACCTAGTAGCTATTTCTTGCTAGGCTTCTGGAGTCCCAGACCTATGAACACCTATTTTTTTTTTTACTTTTTCAGACCACTAGACCCTTTCAGAATAACTAGATAAGTGTCTCCATGCGCTCCATTCAACCTGTGCGCACACTACGTGCACCGACGTGTCTGGAGGAAGTGCAGAAACGGCTGACAGTGGCGCCCTCTGGGGAGTGGGACGGGGGGGGGGCGGGGGGGCACCTGCGCTGTTAGTCTTCATTTGACATTTTTTAATGTAAGGGCAGCTTTTACTTGTATAATTAAAAACACCCTAAAATGTAGTAACAATTACAAAGAGAAACCTCACGCCAGAGCCCAGTGTGCGTATCAGACAGCGGAGCTGGTCTGGTGGAGGCTCGGGCAGGAGCCTGCTGGCTTTTGCTCTGCCTCCCTTAGGGTTCTGGGCCAGCTGGACAGTGATGCTCTCCTGCTGACCCTCACAGTGGGGGAAGATAAACCCCAGAGAGAAGGGGGTGATTTATTCAAAGTCATGCAGCAAGTGGGTGCCAGGGCTAGGGCAAGAAGCCAGGCTTCCCAACCACAGCATGTCTTTCCTCTGGCATTTCCATCCTCCCTGGGCGCTCCCTACTTCTGGCCTAGGCCCTCCCACCCGGCCAGCTTCCCTCCAGGGCCTGACCAACTGGTGCCATCCCCACAGGTTGGACAGGGACTTGAACCGGCTCCCCCAGGACCTGTACCACGCCCGTTGCCTGTGCCCACACTGTGTCAGCCTACAGACAGGCTCCCACATGGACCCTCTGGGCAACTCGGAGCTGCTCTACCACAACCAGACCGTCTTCTATCGCCGGCCATGCCCCGGAGAGCGGGGCACAAGTGACGGCTACTGCCTGGAACGCAGGCTCTACCGTGTCTCCTTGGCTTGCGTGTGCGTGCGGCCTCGTGTGATGGCTTAGTCATGCTGCCCATGGCTGGTCCCCGGTGGAACGCTGGAGCTGGGTGTGCAACTGTCTACTACGGTGAACCTGGACGCTGAAGTGCTCACCCCTCCGAAGTATCACCTGGAGCAGCAGGATCATGGCGCAGGATGGGGACTTTAGAAGAAAACACACTTTGCACTTTTTGGAGTGGATGGGAAATGCAGGGGAAGTGAAGGGAGCCGCAGCTGCAGTGGCCTCTGGAAGCTGGTGTCTGGTATCCTGGCATTTCCTCTCAAAAAGGCTTTCAAAGCTCTGCCCGTTCCTGGAGGCCACCACCCCATCTCTTCCTTTCCTTCCACCCCAGCTGTCATCGTGACAGGCACTTTCTTGGTAGTTCCCCTCTTGCCAACAGAGAGCTGCTCATTTCATTTATTTGTTCATTCATTCACTCATTCATTCATTCACTCATCAAACACTCAGTGAGCACATTACTGGTCTTCTGACATGGGTGACTCTGAGGAAGAGGCTGTCATTGAGCATGGAGAGGCTTATCCAAATAAATAATCTATATTTAAAAGTGGCTTAATTTGTCTTTAGCATCCTGGTGCCTGAACATCTCGTGGTCCCCAGCCCAGTCCCTTTTCTGCCCCACGGTCAGCCCTCACCTATCACTGTCTCCAGAGTTTCCGCTGTGGCCTCCCATCCTTCTTCTCTGGCTCCCTGGTCCACCCCTGAACACCAGGGTGGGGGTCAGGCCACCCTCCTGGTATAGTGGAGAGACAGAGGCCCATTGAGGCACTGCAGCAGGAACAGAGCACCCCCTTGTCCCCCCAACAATCTGCCTTTGTCCTCTGTCTTGGCTGCTATGGCTGGGCCCTGGGGGTGCTGCTGGGTGTGCTCCAGCTCCCACCCTCCCTAAAAGGAAAAGGGAGAAAAGATGGGCCAAGGAAGAGGGTTAAGGTTAGGGGAGGGGATGCAAACTTCTTCAGGCTTAGGTCCTTGGGGGTTCCTAGACCAGCCCCCTTTCTTGGCTCCACTCCCAACTCCTCCCGGTCTCCACAGACCTCCTCCCCGTCCTCCCTTGTCCAAGTAAGGGGAGGTTTGGCCACTCCTCCCCAGCCCCTCCCCTCCCCGTGTGCCTCCTGGGGGTTGGTGCGGACACCAGCGGGGCAGCTGAGTGGAAGGCCCATCTGGGCCGGCCTCCCCCAGCGGCTGCCTTCTCCTAGGACCCCCACAGCAGGGCTGCACGCTTCACTTTTAGGTTTCTCAAAGTGCTTTCCTTCTTCTGTCTGCTTCCCTGTCCTGCCAGGTTTCCGTCTTCCTGTTTCCCTTCCTGGGCTGCTGGCAGAGAGGGGCTGTGCCCCGTGGGCCTTGTGGAGATGCTCAGTGCTCTGGATCGCCGGGACCGGCCTCCTGAAGAGGGGTCAGCTGCAGGGCTCCAGGGCTTTGCTGTGGACAAGACCTTCCTCTCTTCCCTGAAAGGCATCCTGCTGGAAACTGAGCTGGTAACAACAGCCACCCCAACCTGGCACCTCCACATCTCCTAGCCCTGGCCCCCCTGCCCCGCCCCCCCTTCCCAGGCTTTCTGGGCACCACTCCTATCCCCAGCTGCCCCTCCTTCCTTGCCTCCCTGTGTTCCTGTTGCCTCTGCATCTGGAGGTAGTTACAGCAGGTCTCAGTTGGGGCAGCTAGGATTAAAGTTAGACAGGACAGCTTTGTGGGACATTGAGGGAGTGCAAGACACAGGGATGGGATGAGGGTACCAGCAGCCTCTTTCCCAGGCTCTAAGATGGCCTCTTCTTGGCACGTCCAAGAAGTCCAGCTATCTAAAACAGCAGAGCTCCTGCAGCCCTGTGGTTTCTGTTTCTGCTCCCGGTGAACATCTGCTCCCAGGAAAGGATCTTCCCCTAGTCACTTAGCAACGCCTTGGTGTAAAGGCAATTCTTCTGCACATATGCCATCCTACAGGGCCAGAGCTGAAGGGACCCCCAGCTTTGGCCCTGTGGAGCATTTGTCTTCTAAACCTCGTCCCTTGCCATGGAGCCACAGGCTTCAGACCTTGTTGGAGAAGTTTGAGGCATCTGGGAGAAAGGATCGTGGGGCATGGGCTGATGCCTGGGGCTCAGGGTTGGTGCAGACATGACCCCGGGGGTGGCATTCACACTGTGTTCTGTGCCCCGGGAGGACACCACACGGCCAGGCCTGCTGGGATGCTGGGACAGGGGGCAGCTGGTTATCCCCAAACAAAAAGATTTGAATCCTCCTGGGCTGGCAGAGGTGGGAGGCGGGAGCCTGTCCCTGGACAAAAGCCATGGAATATGGTTCCTGCCACAAGGGATGGAGAGACCTCCAAGGACAGGTGGTGGGGGCCAGCCTGGGAGGGCTCCTGAGGAGAGGAAGGCCAAGGCCAGGCCATGCCTGTGTCTCCTTCCTGGCAAGTCCACACGCTTGGTCCCGCAGGCCCTGACCTTCATCATCTTCATCTGTTTCACCGCCTCCATCTCCGCCTACATGGCCGCCGCGCTGCTGGAGTTCTTTATCACCCTCGCCTTCCTCTTCCTCTACGCCACCCAGTACTACCAGCGTTTTGATCGGCTGAACTGGCCCTGTCTGGTGAGGGACCCCACCCACCCCACCCCATTCTGCTCCCTTTCTTCTCCTCTGAACTTGGGAGTTTCCCTTTCCTCTCCCAGCCTCTCTCCTTTACTTGGGCCCCTCAACCCCAGCTGGGCTTTGCCCCAAGCTGTGCCTTGTACTCAAAAACTGCTTTGACCTACACAGATTCACAACTGCTGGGTCACTGACAGTGGGGACACACATCCTTTAGATATGCTCTCCCACCTGTTAAAGGCCCAGCCCCAGCCCTGCCCTGCTCTCCCGGGCCTCCTAGCTGGCATCCCCCAGATGTGCCCCTTGGCTCCAGCTGCTGAGCCTGGGTCAGCCACACCCAGACCCCTGGCTTTCTGTCCTGGTCACTCTGCATTCACTTGCATCCCTTCCCTGGGTAATATGTGAACTCCCTCCCTCTTTTTCTCTGTTTAGCGCTTTATGTAGAGTCCAGGAATATCTTTATGCAGGAATTCAGTGCCTGAGGGCCAAGTGCTGACTAGCCTGGAAAGTTCAGGGGGATAACCCTGTACTCTGCCTTCCCTTTGACCTGGATCTCGGCCCTTCCAGGACTTCCTCCGCTGTGTCAGTGCCATCATCATCTTCCTAGTGGTCTCCTTTGCCGCTGTGACCTCCCGAGATGGAGCTGCCATTGCTGCTTTTGTGAGTCCAGCACCCCCAAACCTCTTCATTTCCCAAAGGACCTCTAACTGGTGCTACCCTCTTCCTGTGCCTCCCCCACCCAGGCCCCTCTCCCTAATACCAGACGGCCTTTGTGATGCCATCCCCACTCCCGCCCCACAGGTTTTTGGCATCATCCTGGTTTCCGTCTTTGCCTATGATGCCTTCAAGATTTACCGGACTGACATTGTGCCCAGGGCCACCCAGGGTGAGTGCCTGTGCCTTGGAAAAGGAGGTGCCCCTCTACCTGCTGCCCCAGCTGTCCCAGCCTGATGTGCCCTTCCCTGCCTGGCTCCATTTTCACAGGGGACCAACAGTGACCCCCAGGCTACAGCCAGACCAATGGGACAGTGGAGCCCAGGCACATCTCTCTTGGACTCACTAACCCTCTAGCCTGCTGTCCCCCACCCCAGATCTACAGGGATGAAGACTGGCCTGAGAAGCCATAGGGACTTGTCTGTGGGCCTGATGCTCTAAGATATGGCTCCTGATGAAGCTGGACTGAAGAGGGGTATTATGGAGGGAGGAGTGGGCAGGAGAAAGCTGGTCATTCCCAAATTAAAAGATTTGAAGCCTACTGGTCAGTCTTTTCCTTCCCTAGGAATTAAGCATATCAGGAATCCAAGGTGTGTTCATGAAGATGTTGCCTGGAGCAGGTCATGGTCCTTCTCTGGGACCAGGGCTCAGTAATGAGGAAGTGGGCGGCTAGAATGAAGAGGCTGAAGACATTCTCAACACAAAACTTTCATGCCACAGCCCTTTGTGTGCGAGGCCACTTTGTGGTGTGCCTGATGGCTGGGAACCTGGAGTTCTGTGTGTGAGAGGAACGGCTTTCCCAATGTGAGTGCCGACCTGCCACTTCTGTACACACAGATTTGTTAGTGAATTTGAGGCTAGGTGCTAGCCTGGGCTGTGTGTAGAGCTCCCTCTTGTGGTGTGGGGAAGACTTGGCCTGCAGGCCACAGGGAAGAAGTCAACCTGTGGCGTCAGAAGAGGGCAGAGGTTCCCAAAAAGCAGGCACTAGAAGAGCCCTTAAATATCAGCCCTCATTCCACATAAGAGAAAACAGACCCGTTAAGGAGAGTGACATCCTTATTTGCGATGGGGCAGGGACTAGAACCCAGTGCTCCTAACACTCAACTGGTGTTCTGGATACTGTACAGAACCCACTTACATTGGCTCAGAAAACATGACCCAACCTCATCTCCAGCTCCCTCCAACAGCATGTCCATCTTCCCAGCTTGCCAGCACCCAGCAAACATTTCCTGAGCATCTCCTGTGTGCACACCCTGTGCTGGGCCCCAGAGATTCAGCAGTGACAGGCTGGGAAAGAGGCAGGCTAGTGAAAGATGATTATGATTCTCCACGATGAATGCCTTGAGGGAGATCTGCTCAGGGGCAGTTTGGAGCAGGTACTGCCACAGCCCAGAATCAGCCCTGTGGGGCCCATGACAGTTCAGTGCAGCCAGGCTATCCCTGCCCAGCCCCACAGAACCCAGTGTGACCTAGCTCAGCAGCTCATCCAAGCTGGCTTGCTGTCTCCTCTCTCTAATGCTTGTTTGCTTCTATCCTGAAATGCCTTCCTTCTTCTGGGGTGCTCCTTCCAGATGCAGGCACCAGCCCCTAAGCCCTGCTTGAGCCCTGGGATTCTAGTAGAGGTACTCTTCTCCCCTTGGTGATAACCACGGGTCTCTTGGTCTGATTTCTCTGGCCTCCTGCTTCCTGTTCTCCTAGCCTCGTGTCCTGGTTCCTCTGAACCCAATGTTTCTGCTGATCAATGTGTTCTTCTGGTCTCCCCTCACAGTGGTCAGGGCTTTACACACAGACCATTCTGAAGACTGGTGGTTGAGCTTCGAAGGGCAGGGTCAAGGCCTCAGCCTCAGAGGAGGGCTAGAAGGGGCTTAGCCAGGGGCATTCGGGAGATGGGGTGCCAGGTGAGGGGATGAGAAGGTGGTCAGGAGATCCTGGCTGTAAAGCCCAGGCAGGGGCAGTGATTTGCATGGAGCAGAATGGAATGAGGACCAGCCCTGTTCCCTGAGCAGCAGTGTGACTCAGACCAGACAGTCCTCAGTGAGGTCTCAGAGACAGCATAAGTGCCCTCCGTGGCGTGTACCTGCATGTGCACCCGTGCTCACCTGTGTCTGTGGGAGAGGTCAAAGTGAGGGGAGCAGTGCCCAGGTTTGGTTTACACTGCATGCTGGTTTGGACTCAGCATCTGCTGGCCCCAGAGCCTCAGGCTGCCCTCCTCGTGAGATGAGCCAGAGCCTGGGCCAGTCCTTGGCCCCAGCCGACTGTCCCTGGGGCTGATGGGGAGGACTCCTTGTGGGTTACTTCTAAGGGGCTGCTGAGCACAGTGGGGTCTGTCCCACCTTTTCATCTGCATCTGCACCCCCAGCCAGCTCCGCACCTCTCCTGGGGTCAGTGGGAAATTCATGTTGGCGGAAATGGGTATCCTGGGACACTTTTAACCCCTGTGGCCTCAGGGGTGGGGTAGGTAGAGGGTGGCTTCAGTTTTGGCACCAAGATTCTGTCTTCCAGTGTCTAGAATTTGTTCACCCTTCTGGTGCTTTTGTTTTTTCCACTTTTGAAATTTCTCCCTCTCATTCCTTATCTGACTGATTTCGCAGAACTGAGACTCATGGTTCTGCTGCCTCAGAAAATACACCTCACTTCTTGGGGCCCAGCTTTCTCCTTTATAGATTGGGAAACCTTGGCTACCACAGGTCGGTCACAGGGCATGGCTGCCTCTGAGCTCGGGACAGAAATGACAGGGGCTCGGGCAGAGTCTGGCGTTCAGATTTATTATAGGTGAGCAAGAGCGAGGTCCTGAAGGCAGCATCATTCTTCATCGTGCAATTTTTGCTGAAAAAGGAATAAAATGTGTGAGGGGGCAACTGGCGGGAGGGAAGATGAATGTGAGGAGAAATCTCTAGGGCTTAAAGAGGCCTAAGGGAGATGCCTTAGAGGGGGATCCCTTAAATGGAACCCTGAGGTACTGGGGTTCTGTAGATGTCCAGTCAGTAAGGGTGCTCTGAGCAGGAGGGGATTCTCACAAATGGGTGCTCTGGGACTCTTGGGTTTGTCCAAATATAGGGTAAGAAGTGCTGACTCGGAGCAGCCCTGGTGTTGGAGGGAAACTGTTGTGGAGGAAACTAGCCAGGCCTGGGGAAGGGACCCACCTTGGCACCAATGTCACGGCTCCTGGCCCGCAGCTTGTTGACCTGGGACTCCGCAATGTCTGCCCGCTCCTCCGCCTCATCCAGCTCATGCTGCACCTTGCGGAACTTGGACAGGTTGGTGTTGGCCTGCTCCTCCTGTGGGGGTTCAGGGGGTGGGAAGGTGAGGTGGGGGGTGGGGGAATGGGGCTCAGTGCTTTCCCCTTTTGTCCATGTTCCTGCAACAGCTCTGCCTACTCCTGGCTTGGTACCCTCCTCAAACTTGTCCAGCACTCAGAATCCTTCATGGCCACCCACTGCCCAACATGAATCCCATGCAGCCTGGTCCAGCCCCACTCAAAACTAGCTTCACTGAACCTGTGCCACTGTGAATCTGATACATGCACCCAGCCCTGGGGGTTCCTGTACAGACGTGCTCAGCAGCACCTCACACCCACAGTTTTCTGCCCACCCAGATGTCTTCTTCACTGCACTACACCTGGGAAGTTTCCTCTTCAGGCTCAATTTCACTGCCAGCTTCCAGCCTGTAGCATTGTCTGGCTCCCTGACCCCCATTGGTAGCTATACTGCCTTCTCTTGGGCTTACTGGCATATGAATTATAAGCAACTTGGGGGCAAGTCCTGGGTCAAATAAGCACTGCTTCTATTAACTCAGAGTGCTTGACACACCTCTGAGCACACTGGACATGTATAACTAATGTTTGTGAGTTCAAGTTTATAGCAAACCCATTGTCCAGGCCCCATGCTGGGTGGACACTCATTGGTTCGAACACACAGGGACTGTGTTCATGTGAGTGGACAAAATGACGAACTCACCGCCTCCTCAGCCTGGCGCTTGTAGGCCTTGACCTTCAGCTGCAGCTTGTCTACCAGGTCCTGTAGCCGGAGCAGGTTCTTCTTGTCCTCCTCCGTCTGGGGGTGGATGGGCAGGAGAAGTCAGTTTGGGGGGAGGAGCAAGCGCAATCATGTTTCCCTCCCTCGCCACTCCACTCTTCTCCCCTTGCCTTAGCTGCTCCTCCCTTGAATGGGCCAGACTAAAAAGGTGGTGGAAAGAGCTCTCTCTGACACTACTTGTAGGTCAAGGGGCCCAGGCAAAGTCCTCAGTCTGAGATCTAAAAAGCAATGAGAGCTGGCCCTGGCTGAGTAGCTCAGTTGGTTAGAGCGTCATCCTAATACACCAAGGTTGTGGATTCAGTTCCCATCAGGGCACATATGAGTCAACCAATGAATGCATAAATAAGTGGAACAACAAATCCATGTTTCTCTTTCTCTCTGTCCCCTTCTTCCTCTCTCTCTCTCTAAAACTCCATAAATAATTTTTTTTCTTTAAAAAGCAACAAGAACTGCCGCGTTAAAGCTGGAAGTTGAGGGAGGGGCTCAGAACCAAATGGAATTCCATCATCTAATGATATGGAGACACTGGGCTGTTCCAGCTCCAACTGATCAGTCGCACCAGTGTGACCGGAAAGGAAGCAGGGGAATGCAGAAAGAAGAGGGTGTTATAGTTCAGGTCATTCCGGTCTATCACAGCTTGGTATTCTGATATGTTGTACTGGGCCAGATTTTGGCACCAGGATCACTGACTCCAGTGTCACCTGATGCTTGCTGTGTTTGCATCATTGTATGTGCTGAGCTGACATTTCCTAGGCTGATATTATGCCCACAGTATGTCTGTAGTTCTACATCTGTACCTCCTTCCTGTGCCTTGTGTCCAGTGTCAAATGGACCAATACCCTTTTCTCTGTCTTTCATTACTAGGCACATTGGTCAAGGGCAAAAGCTATGAGCTATGCAGAAAAAGGTCTTAGAATATTTTGAAATCCTCTTTCTTTAAGGCCTTCTCTCTACTGTCCCAGAAGTTCCATGCAAGATCTGTCTTTTCCCATCCCTGACTTTTATCCTTAAAGTGCCACCCAATGTTCCTCCTGATCTGGCCTCTAGAAGGTGGAGAGCTCCTTGGACTATTCTGAAGCCTTCATGGTAGACCTTCAGGTTATTAAAAAACCTGAGGAAATTCTGGTTAAAAAGGCTTTCAAAAAGTAGAAGTAGATTCTCGTGCATTCCTAAGAAACATTCATAGACTTAGGCCAAACCGACTCTCAAGTACATGAAAGGAAGTGAATCTAAAGACAGCTTCTTTAGGAAGCAGGAGCCGGGAGGGCCGGGTGGCATTTCCTGGATGGTGATTTGGCACAGGACCTGTGAGGGCCAGGAGGTGGGGCTCGGGCAATACTGCCACTCCTTAAGGCCCCACCCCAGAGCAGCCACCAGCCCCACCTGGTAGGTGAGCTCCTTGATGCGCCGCTCACTCTTCCTCATGCCCTTGATGGACTCTGCGTTGCGCCTCTGCTCAGCCTCCAGCTCGTTCTCCAGCTCCCGCACCCGGGCCTCCAGCTTCTGCAGCTGCTTCTTGCCGCCCTTGAGGGCGATCTGCTCGGCCTCGTCCAGCCGG